>VZRX01018676.1:32153-55744 GCA_013398075.1 Notiomystis cincta | reverse complement strand
GCAGAGAGAATCAAGTTCAACAAAGGCAAGTGTAGGGTCCTGCAGCTGGAGTGCAATAGCCCCAAGTGCCAGAAACAGGCTGGGGGCTGGCCTGCTGGGAAGCAGCTCTGCAGAGAGGGACCTGGCTGTCTGAGTGACAATAACAAGCTGACCATGAGCCAGCAGACCCTTGTGGCCAGGAGGGCCAGCCACGGCCTGGGAAGATCACTGCCAGCAGGGGCTGTCACAGGGCATTGATCCTGTCCCTCTACTCAGCCCTGGTGAGGCCACATCAGGAGTGCTGTGCCCAGCTCTGGCTCGTCAGGACAAGAGGGACAAGAGAGGGTCCAGCAGAGGCCACAGAGATGATGAGGGGACTGGAGCATCTCTTACATGGAGAGACTGCAGGAGGTGGCCCTATTTAGTCTGGAGAAGAGAAGACAGAGGGGATCTCATCAATGCATATAAATATCTCCAAGGCAGGTGCCAAGAGGATGGTGCCAGACTTTTCAGTGGTGCACGTGACAGGATGAAGAGCAACAGACATAAGCTAAAACACAAGAAGTTCCACCTCAACATGAGGGTGGCACAGCACTGGAACAGGTTGCCCAGGGAGGTTTGAGATATTCAAAACTCACCTGGATGTGTTTCTGTGTCACTTGCTCTGGGTGACCATGCCCTGGCAGGGGTGTTGGACTAAATGATCTCCCAAGATCCCTTCCAAGACTAAAAATTCTATGTGATTCTGTGTTCTTTGTGATGTTAGTTTGAAAAAGTATAACGTGGTTGGCCAAAAGGATAAACAACCCAACAACCTGACTATGTGCAGTGATGTAAATCCTTGGGAACAGGCTATCTCACATTAGTAAAGGTGTGTAAATTCCTAATTTATGGATCTAGATCACAGCTATGATCACAATAAACCTATACATTTCAATTAAAGAATATAAACCTCAATATCCACACCCAAGTTTTCTATTTTAAACAATAAAAGTTGCTTTATTTGGAGCAGTTTTCTTAGGACCATAATTTAGCCCCTGGGTTCTAGTTTACAAGTCTTTAAAAATCATTTCTTTCTCTATGAATTTGTGGAAAGAAAGAAATCTTAGTCAAGTTATAACTGCTAGGTAGTCACAAAGGGAAAAATGAGATTATTATCATTATGTTCAATATTCAAACTCCTTGCAAAAAATTCCAATATCTAATTTAAGAGACTCATTTCAGAGATCTGTGGGTAAAGAACTATTCAAATCATTCAGCTTGACCATTAATGAACTTATAGGTTAGTATACAGTGAAGGAATTCACAAGAGCAATCATGTGGAAAGAAACTGCTCACGACTACTATTTGTTCTTGTTTTGCAGCACTTTTTTTTTTTTTAGTCCAATCAATGCAGATTCCTTCTTTCTGGTTTAATATACTACAAAGCTTTTTAGATCTCCTCAGAGACTGAGGAATTCACAGTCTTTCTTGAACCTAAAAGTGATTATATACAAAGAAATGCAAAATAAAGATCACCAAAAAAATCATTGTTACTGTTTGCACAGAATTGATGTCCTGATGTTTGCTACATGACTGTACAAAAGTAGGTTAATTGCTGGAGCTCTTGAAAGAGCATTTATATTAGTCAAGAATAGGAATGTATTTGTCTTGTATTCTTAAATATTTCCAGCTCTATTTATAAATCAACAACTCCCAATAAAAGAAAAATTTATTTTTATAAAAATCAACTGTGAGGAAAAAAGATCACACCAAACATATTCTTCTCCACATTAAAACCCTAGGTTGTAAACACATATTTTGCTAAAAATACCTGGGTTTACATGTTTTTTCCCTTGAGGTTTTTGCTGAGTTACTTATTACACATAAAATGAGTGATAGAAGGCACTGCATACCTCAAATGGTATTAGTGACTTGACATTCATCAACATTTTTTAACCACAGCGCCGTCTGTAAAGGCACTCATGAGCATTTTCTTTTCACCGTCAAGCCAAGGCACACTGCCAAGGTACTGAGAAGACCCCAGGTTGTCCTGCACCCCCAACAGCAAGGACACTGAGCTCATCTTTATCAGCTGGCCACATAAGAACACGGAGATCAGCGTGTTTCAGATACCCTCTGCAGAGCAAGAGGCCAGCTACACATTACCGCGGTGTCTACAACAGCAGGGAGCTCGCTCAGTCCCGCTCCCAGCCTACAGCTGCTCATTACACCTGCACCACACTCAGTGCCCCCTCTGCTTCTGGAAATGTAAAGAGAGATTTTCAAAGAGTGACAGCAAACCTTCTAGTTCACCCACACCACACTAAGGTCTCAGGATCAGACAAAGTGTAACCCCTCCTGAAGGCTTAAAACCAAGCAGCACCAGGTACACAGCTATTCTCCGCTCAGGGCACAGCAACAGGACAGCAGACACGCCAGGGCTGACCCTACAGCACTGGTCTAGAAAAAGGCAGAAAACACTGAAGTAAGAGTAAAGAAAATAAAGTAAATCAGAACTGCATGTGCCTAGTGAAACCTGTGAACTCTGGGGTGCAATACTTCCCAGGTCTCTCCTTCGTGAAGAACAGCTTTGCAAAACTTCTTAAGTAACCTGAATGTCATTTACACGGATTTGGTCCTTGGTGTTCCACTCGGCTTGGAGCAGGGCAATTAGCAGCTCAGTCCCTTTGTCCAGCTGGCAGAATTATACTATGGTTAAGTAAACATGGGGCACGTACACTTTGTTCTCCCTCTTCCTCCCACAGGTATCCCTTCACACACTTTCAGCTCTGACACACAATTTCAATTAGTATCGGTTTTACCAAAAGTCAAAGGCGAACTAATGAAATCTGCATCAACAAAACATCTTCTGCAAGAAGACTTCAGTCACTCACATGGCAGACATTTCACACTGCAGCTATATGCTGCTCTATATGTATGCCTTTCTGTAGCTGTATATAAACCAAGTATTTTTAACACTAGAACATTGTTGCTTATCATGAGTACTGTCACATAGCTCTTCATCACTCTGTTAAGAAATTGGAGACTGAGAGGGGATTTGAACGCTGCTTCAAAAAGTCTAAAAACGGAAGGTAGCAATGATGGGGAAATAACTAGAGCACAACAAGGATGGTGGAAGACAGACCAGAAACAAAACCACAGTCAGAGAGCTGAAAAGCAAAAGCTACACTTTTTAAGGCCCTCCACCTTATTTGATGTCACTGCCTCTGTTAAAGGACCACTTGCCCAAAGGTACTTCTGACACGCACTATCAGTTTGGGGAAATGACAAGCACTAACCCGAGTCTTTACTGAGTTATCATGCCTGTCAGGGGCACTAATTTAGAGTTGATACTACTCACTGCTGCCAGGAATTCACATTCCACATTCAATTACAGGCTTAATGCAAAGAATCAAGTTGTACAGTTTTGCATAGGACTTGGCAGCATGTTGAAAATGTTTATCAGTGTTCATAGTTTGTTTTGTCTATTTCAGACAAAAAGACACACAGGGAAGGCAGGTGACAGATATGGGAGAGGTATGACCATGAGCACTGTGCAGACATGAAGACACTTCTCTAAATTGCAGTTGTACATCTTTTGTGTCCTAACAGTCACAGACTTTGACAGACAGAGTATCAGCAGCAACTCAGAGCACCTCGAGCAGGAATTGCTAGTGAGAAGGCAGCAAAATTGGAGTTAAGGGAAAGAAATTGTCGCTTTCCACAAAAGCTGACAGACATGATGACAATGCAGATGTTTCCTTTCATGTGCAGTAGGCTGGGGTTTTTTTCACATAAGAGGGAAAACATGGCAGCATGTCCCACTGCAATATAAAAAAGGCAGCTGATGTGGTTTTCTGCATCAGTGGTGAGAGTATTATCACCAAGACAGAGCAGTAATCAGCAGCCACTATTTTTCTGGTTATGTTAGACAGCTACATTACTTGATTCATTTGTACATAGCAGTAAAGGACATTTGCATATTGAATTTTGAATTTGTGCTGCATGAATAATGGCATATAGATTTAGGATGTGTGCATATACTACTATATAAGTAGATAATAAACAGAAATACTGTAAATAATTAGAACACTCACCAGGAAAATGGATGAGAATAGACTAAGAAGAAAATACTAAACCTTATACTGCATTAGCACCAGCAACTGATTAATTTGAATGAAGTCATCTGAACTTCAGGCTGCATCCTTCACAACCAAGTATGAATGACTGAAAATACTGATACTCAGTGCTTTCTTTCAATAATTCAAAACATTTTTTAAAATGTTTGCAGTCAGAAAATCAGATGCTTTGTTATTACTTTAACAGCTTGTCTTTCCTTTTCTAGAATAATTCAAGGCTTTTAGGAAGTTTACAAAAGACAGATAGACAAAAAAAGTCCTATGTACCCTTTTTTCTTATCTTTCAAAGATACTATTAATCTGTAAATAATTTATCTTTGGCAGTTTTTATTCCAAACTCAACTGGCTTTCTTTTGACACTATTTTACCATATTAATTTCAACAAAATCTGTTTTTTGTGGAATTCCATATTATAGGATTTAATTAAGATGAAATAAATTGGTTTGAACATTTACAATGCCATGTAAAGTTTTCTTCTATACATTCAACACTTCCAAAGAAACAGCTAGTATCAGCATACTTTTCTATTAGATTTTACACAACTCCAGCACCTTCTAATAAAATAATCACTCCTTTACAAATGCTAAAAATAAACACCTCCAGTAACCTTTCATTCAAAATTTCAACTTAACCTTTTGACAAGGAGCACTTGTTACAATCTGAAAGAAACTGTCTTTCCAGCTGCACAGATCTACCACCTCTTTCAATGGAAAGAAGTTAGTTTTAAAAATCTTTAGATTAAAAAAGAAACTAATGATGGAGACAGAACATTCATGCATTATTATCTGATAATAAAAATGTAAAAATGTCTTTGGTCTTGATTTCATGGCCAACAGAGGATACAGCTGTGCAGAAAGACTCTCCAGATCATATTTTCAGAACTCTCTGAGAGAGCACTGGGGCTTATCTTCCCTCTCTCAAGGCCCCATGGATAGCCATATTTTCTTCTCAGTACACTTCTCTAGTACCATAGTCATTGATGTTTGCAACAGCCTTCTACAGAATGTACACAAAGAAAGATCCTTCTCCTTTTACTAGGAGGGAGATTTGTACACTGTGTCTTAGGTTTGAAGGCTTCAGGCATTTGCAAACATAAAACCCTCCCACATTTTTCCCCTTAAAAATCATAGTGCACAATGATCAGAAAATCCACAAGTCTAAATAAGTCTTTTGAATATTAAGACTGAAGCTCTAAAAACAGCTTGTAGAAGAACTGAAGCCAACCACAAGCTAAGCTTGATTCCAGAGTAGTATTGGTAAGTAATTATCTCTGGCTTTGAATTACAATTTCTAACTCCAATCCTGGCTGCCCTATGTATACTGACATTTTCATCTCCTATGGTCCAGATGATGATCCTTTTTGTCCACTAGCCCCTAACTTTATACAGTGTAATATTTAGGAGGCAAAAAGCTTTCAGCATCTGTTTCTTGTATCAGACAATACTTATATCTGTCACAGGCAAAATTTAAAATCATTATCTATTTAGACTTATTTTTCATATTCAGACTCTTCACTGGACTTGAGGGGTTTGGTGTTTTCTCACACAAGTGAAAGAAAGAATTCTTGCAAGCCCCAAGTGTCAGTTTCTCCACCTCAGAAAATTACAAGTCACTGTACTTGCTCTTTGTACAAGTTAGTTTTCCTTTCCCATGGCTGCTGTTGACACACCTGGAAGAAGCTGAGCTGCAGCAAGGTAGGAGGAGTGCCAAGAGGATACAGCTGAGAAGGAGAAGACACAGTTACCCGAGGTACAGGATGAAGCTCCAAGGCACACACACTGCACAAGCTGGTTTCTAGAAGTGCTGCTTGACAGAGCAGTGGTGGAGGGAAAGGAGAGAGAAGTGTGATGCCAGGATCACCAGGACTTACCCAGATCCCAGCTGGTAGGACCAGTGGCCTTTGGGAATTGCCACACAGAGGACTCTGGGGAAAAGGCATGGGTGAATAGTTTTGCAGCAGCTAACTGGACACGTGGTCTGACTGATTTGTTTCTCAAGTATTTCCTTGGGCAGACTCAAAGCTGCTATACATTTCCAACACCCAGTAAGTTTAACATAGATATCAACCCTAACTAATTTCTGCACAGGACTGTCATGAGGCCAATTAAACTTATAAAGCATTCAGCAGTTTCCATATTTAGCAAGAAAATTATGCTTCTTTTGTGAGAAAGCAAGTCAAAGCAGACATAGGGGAAAATTAAATTAATGGGTCTGGTCTTATAAAAGTTTTTAAGCAGATTTAGTAATTTGACTATTAATTACACAAAGCCATTTTATGAAACAAATGCTTTCAACCCCCATTCAAAAGTAACAGACTGACCAAAAATTGACATATTTACTGGGATTTGAATACTGCCCACAGTTAGTGATTACAAACAAATTAATGGATGTGAAAACA
Organism: Notiomystis cincta; assembly: GCA_013398075.1. NCBI lineage: Eukaryota > Metazoa > Chordata > Aves > Passeriformes > Notiomystidae > Notiomystis > Notiomystis cincta. The sequence continues at coordinate 49,246 of VZRX01018676.1, read as the reverse complement.
TAAATCTACATGAAATTAATTTCCTCATTTTTTTTCTCTCTCCATTAATTTTTAAAATCCATCCAATGAACCAAAAAAATTTTAATTATGACTTCTTCTTCTTCCATCTTGACAGCAAAACAAGTGCAGTTAAATAACAATTCACTGCAACTAATCAAGATGCCAGAAGAAATATTCCCATCATGTGAACCCAGTCATTTCAGAGACAAATAAAAATTTCGCTGTTCCCTTATGAAAACACATGATGCATTCAAAAATAATTGTCTTTTCACATGGAACTAAGATGTGTAACCATATTTTACATCAAAGAAGTGAAGTAGTTGAGAAAGTACATGCAAGATGGGAAAGATATGGACACAGTAAGAAGTCAAGGTAGAAAACCACTCCTGGTGGTGCAGCAAATCTAGCAGGAATCCCAGTATAGTTTAAGCAGGTGAAACCCACCAGCCTTGCACCTCTCTGGACAAAGAAGAGTCAGAGAGCAGCATTTACAATCCCACTGCTCATGGGCTGGCCAGGGAGGGCCACACTGTGGTCAGCCCATTTTCCATCAGGTCTTGAGGTCCCAAGATGAACAGAGTTTCTCTTACATTACTAGCAATTTTTTAAACATTTCCTCCTATCTGAAATTCAACTAATTTTATAGCTACTTGTTTATGCAAATAATTATCCAGGCAGTCCTCTCTGAGTGCCAAAAGTGTCAAAGCCTTCACAAGAAAGAGTGGATTGTGTTAGAAGATATATTTCACTAATTAATTGACATCGATGCTGGGTCAGTAGTTTTTTTACGAACAACATTTATTTGTGAATACTGATTGACAGGCCAATTATAGTTTGGTGAGCTGGAAGTTGACAGCCAACTGCAGATTTATTAACAAATGTTTGAACAGTAGTATACAACAAATGCAAGTTCAATCTAGGTCAAATATGTTACCACTGAACTCTGAAATAAGCCATTAAAAATGTCTCAGTAGGACAGAACAAGCATGTTAAAGTGTATGTTATACAATTAGGAACTGTATTTAGCTGCCAAAGTGGTATGTCAGCAATGATGACGACTGCCTGTCATATTATACTGGTATTTGAATAAAGCATAAATTATGAATATATTCTGGGTTTTCTCAAGTGCCATTTTAGTAAGAGTACCTATTTTCTTTTTAACTTTCTAAGTAAAAATCACTAAATGACATATAGAGATTTCTTTTTCCTTCTTTAAGCTTTGCACACAAAACACATGATATTTCCAAAATGCTCTTGATAACCCCAAGGCCTTCACACTGGCCAAATCTCACTCAAGCCCCAGAAACAGACAGACTAAGGCAAACTGTATTGCTTAACTGTAAAGTAAAGCTAACTTTTTTTGTGAAAAAGGCAGAATATAACGCTAGTTGAAAGTACCCAAGTAATATTAAAGAAAAGAGGCAAAATAATTCACGTGAAATAAAGAGAAACATTCTTCACCAAACCCCAAGATATGAGGACACTGAAAAGCAGACAGAGAATTTTTTAATTTCTGTATCTCCATTTTGAGTCCAGTCAGTACTAATACCACCTTAACGGAAAAACCTGTACAATTTCCTATGCTCATACAAAATCATCACTTTTGGTGTTCATAACCAACAAAACCTGAATAAATTATAATGTTAATAAAACATAATCCAGCCTAAAAATTCTCCCTCTGAGCGGGAATTAAAAATCTTTTTGGAACTTTTTTTTGGAAATGACATGATAATATTTGTTCTTTCTTGAAGAAAGAAACATTCCCAACATGCTTTCAAGATCTTCTATCTCACAGCCCCCTAAAATGCAAAGAAGCTGGGACAGCTTGACCCAAGCAGTATGTTCCTGGTTGCATGGGGTCCTTTTAGAAGGGACAGCACCAAGGTCACCCCTGGAGAAGAGAGGAGCTGCTGGGCAGATTTTGGCAGCTGCTGGGCTAGGGGAGGGAGAGCGGGCTGGAGAGACTACAGGGTACAACACAGGGCCAGGATGGAGCAGAAGCATGGCTGTGGGTGGACAGAAAGTCACATCTCAGGGGAAAGAGGCACAAAGACTTTGCAAAGGACTGGGAAGGACCATGCCTCACTGCACCCAAACCCCTGCACTGGTTGCCAGCAAAGACTCTATATGTAAAGACCATAGGGCATTTATGAATAAACATTTTGAGTTCTCTTCTTACTGTTTTTACTCTTCTCTTTTTATGTTAGCTCTAGTTAACATCTAGCTCTAGTCTCTTCTCTAGTTATGTTATCTATCCTATTTTTTATAACAAGCCAATTTAGAAAAAATTATGTAAGGCTTGGCATATCTTTTTATGCAGGACAACTATCATTCTCCATCAGCATTAACTGCTGTTACCTCCACTAGCAGCTGGAGAACTGGATCAGACATTGCATGGAGATCCCATTTCCAAAACCTTCTTAGAACTATTCAGTAGAGTTAAACCACTTAGGGACCACAACCACAGAAAGAAAATCTGCCAAATTTAATGATTTATGTTTTCAGTATTATCTTCAATCAATAGGAAAAGGAGAGAAAATTCTGGGGCAAAAGTGACTTTGAAGCTTGCCATTTCCAGTTGGCACTTGACATTTTCAATTTGCAAGCTCCTAATACTTGTCAGTGGTTTTTTAGCCACAATGAAAATTTTAATCTACTGGTTCTCTTTAATCTACTAGTTTTAATCTACTGTTAAATATTTTAGTAATTAATTCTTCAAATCTCAATTCTGTAAAGGACTTTTACTAAATAGAAGATAGGAATCACCCCAAAAATATTTGTAAAAGCAGAAAGACCTAGATTCTCCTGCAGATGACACTAGTTCCATGAAACTGCAGGGAAAGAGCATTCTCTCACTGCTCTGCTGGAGACCCAAATATGGCTTCTTTAGAAGGAGAGAGATTTTAATCTGATGGAGCTTATTTCCCTGCAGATGAGATACAGACCAGAGTGCAGTGTCCAAGCACATTTTCTCTTTTTTATTTTCTTTTTGGTTTTTTTGTTTGATTTTAGAGGGAAAAGGGGTAGATACTGCAAGGAAGTAAAAATGGAAAAGTTTGTGATTACCAGGTATACCAGGTACTACATCCAATCACAATTGTTTAAATATATTTTCGTCTTCCTATTCATCTCAATAAAATTTACTAATTTTTAAGGCTTAATTTCATTAAAAAATAAGGAGTACCAGGTAGAGTCAGACAAAGCAACCTGTTCTGAACACAAAGGAATGCCTTCTGAAAGAAAACATTTTAGTCTATGAAGCTGCCCTCAAGGCCACAGGAAGCTCTGTAAAACAATTCTGACAATGCAGATAAGTTACATCAATGTGCAAAGAAATCCCTTAGTAGAGCCAAAATATGAACTTCTGGGTACACTATTGAGTTCAACAGGAATTTGGCTGGACTAAGACTCATTATTTCAGGGGTCTAAATTCATTAGGCTTTTGGACACATTTGCAAGGGGAAAGTGGAGTGGGAAAGCCAGAAGCTTCCTCACTATTGCACAGAGCTACCATGGGTCAGCCAGGACACCAGTGCTTCTCACTGACTGAAGTCCAACCACACCAAGCACCAACAGAAGACTCCTGCCCTGGAGGTGTTCCTTGGGCACTATGGGCCTGCCATGTGAACACCTGCAGGGAAACCTGTCCTGTCAAAATTCTCTCCAGAGATTTTTTAAGGGAAATGTTATGCAGCAACTGCCTTGTTGTAAAAATTAGAGCTGGGAAAGGCATGTCTCTTCTACTGCTCGGTACGTAGACAAAAATGTCAGACTGACTGCTAAACAGAAAAGCCTGAGGAGGTGGTGGTCTCTGCTCATTAAACCATAATAATCCACTACAGACAGGCTCTCCTCTCATCATTTGAAACCTCTAACAAAGTGTCATGGTTTAACTCCAGCCAGCAACTAAATCCCCACACTGCCACCACACTATTAATGTGTCAAATGGTTAGACTAAATAGGGATAGACTTCTCTAAAAAGCCCAGGAACAACCACTTAAACCATTGATTTTATCAACCACACAGTATCAGACAACATGAAACCGCAACAAAATGAGATTTTTATCTCAAGTTCCATTTCATGTAAGAGCTGCAGCTGGAGAATAGTGCCTGAACATGTGGTTTGTTTGCTTGGGTTTGTTGGTTTGTTTTTTATTCACAAGGGCCTATGTATTCAGCTGTATCCTGTGTTACAAGACTGAGGCAAAGGGCTCACAGAAGGAAAAATCTCATTCCCTACTCCTGCCCTAGGCCCTCCTACATTTCAGGTGAGATGTGTTATTTACATCCCCTTCTGGGGGAACTTCTGGTCCCCTACATTTTCAGGAGACCATTGAGCTGATTTCCAACTTCTGAAAAAATTCAACAGTTAATCAGTTTCTGCAGCACACATAGCCCATTCTCTAGGGCCTCTCTGGAACCAATGTCTACGAAACAATGGAAAGTCATGCTTACCACAGGCAGGGTTTAACAAACATTGGTACAAAATTTGACTTAGCCCCACAAATATGACAGCTAAATGCACACCTTCATCTCTGTATTCCTCTCCTAGTGCCCCTTCTACTGCTCTTAATGCATTTTGAGCTGGTATGTCCTGTCTGCTGAAAAAATGGTCTACATTCCCACCACCAGCAGTGAAAGACATGCTCCACTAGTTGAAGTAAAAGGTAACATGCCTGCAAACACCTCAGTGGCCTGAGGTGAAATTTAGCCCAGAAGATATAAGAGAAACAGAAGCATAGACAAAGGGACACGTGCAAGCTGTTTATAACCCAGTTAGAAACAGGTCAGGTACATGTTAAGCAGTTTGTTGTCCTAGCAAAGCCAAAGTTCAAACATGGAAGCATGGTCCTTTAAAAAAGTCGTATTTTTTGCCCCAACTTCCTTGAACTCTGAGAGAGCAGTAATTAAAAAATTCAGCTTTGCAAAGACTAGGCATAAGTGAAATAGAAAAGAAAAACATCTCATTGGTGCAGACAATTCCTGATTTCTTCAGACCATTCCCACTTTTATTCACAGACAAGTTGCAGTGTCATAGAATCACAGCATGGTTCAAGCTGCAATGGACCTATACAAATTATTAACTTCAACTCCCTGCTCCTTGCAGGAGTGTTCCATGCACTTGCAGCTGTACAAGGATCCTGAAAGTAAATGAAAGATCACTTTGCATTTTATGTACAGAATAGATGTCAGAAGAGCAGCTTCTCTTCCCTTCATTTTCAGTGGGTGAGGGGTAGGAGAGAGCAGCTAAACCAAAGCAAACAGTGGGTTTGCTTCCTGTTCAGCACCATCTAACAGGTCTGCAGCAGTAGGGCCCAAATAAAGAAACACATTACCATGGTGAAGATCATGTTACAGTACAGCTAGGAAAGGCAATATAGTTCTGGAAGAACACAACAGAAATATGCCAAAATGCCAAATCCAATTGCAAAATTTAGTATTTGCACACTTCTGTGCTGAAGTGTGTACAGGACAGCTCTTTGGTAGCCTGTTCCTCTATGAAAAGGCATAGACAACCTGTTCCCTCTCTGTGCACACACAAGTCTAAAATTAATTTTGTGTTTGACATCAATAAATTGCACTTTACTATGTAGAGATCTCAAATCACTTTATGAATGTAAAAATAACTTTTCAAAAATTTGCCAACAAAAAGAATAGAGGCACAGGAACATTATGTGACTTACCCATATTCACATCAAAATATGAAACCTCAGTTCACCCAGAGGTGCAGGTGACTTCAATACAGTTTTTGAGAATTTTCAGACTTCCAGAACTTTCATACTTCAACAGGATTTTTATTACCAATTTCCCCTGTAAAAGGTGGCTGAAACATGTATCTCTCTGTATGAAAACAGATTTTGTTAGTGCCATCTCCTGGTGATAAAACAAAACTGAAAAATCATAAACTAGAGTTGAAGATTCTCAGAGTAAAGTGAAAATGTAATAGTTTGACCTGGTTTCATTTTCTTGTTTTTAAGGGCTTGACCTGAGGCATCAAATTTTCCTCTCTGCAAACTTGGAGGATATGGAAGTCATTAGCCAATTTTAGGATGACATAAATAAGCATCACTGACAATGGAGGAAAACCACAAGCTGTAATCATAGTGAAAACAGGTGTCATAAAGCTATTGATAAATACACCCCATCCCCTTCACTGGGTTTGCCCCAGTCAGAAAGAATAATATTTGGTCTAGGAAAATCAAAGAAATATGAGCCTTACTTAAACCAACACCTTTGCTATACTGCATTTTGGATGGCTGCCATTAATTTTAAATCTCACTGTCCAAGTCCACAAAGTGGAGGGTCAAGGGTATAAGACTCAGTATGAAAGAAGTTAAAATACACTCTTAACACAGAATGGGTAACTGTTGGCAATATGCCTAATACTCTTGAGTGGTTTTACAGTTCTTGTGTAAAGTAGCTCCTTTTTGGCATTAAGCCTAAGACTCTTCAGGGCATTTTTCTAAGTTTCCTAGGGCCTTTATATCACATAGTCCAACATGCATTTTGGCATCACCAGCTTTTTTTTATTTTCCTAAACATTTTGTTCTTAAACATAATTCTGAATGTTTAAGATAAAGATTGTAAAAGTACGGAGCCAATGTAAATAATTCCTTTCTGTCCATCATTTCAGTTCAAGAGTTGCCTGAACGTCATTTATGTTCAGTTGAACCATGCCTGAAACATGAAAGGTAGGGGAAAAAAGAAATGTCTGAAATAAGCACTCCAAAGGAGGGTCTTGCAACAGGAATCTATGCACTAGCTTTTACACAAAAGTTAAGTGAACTTCTTGCACATTCTAGGAGAGGCATACCAACAGCAACAGCAAACCTGCTCAAGCCCCACCAGGACTGCTGTTCATCCAGCCCCTAAAACTAACTGCAGATTTAGACTCAAGGAGGCTCATGTTCACAGCTTTATGTGCCATTTTGGAAAGCCCTTGACAAGAGAAAAGAATCCACCAAGGCCCATCCTTATTGTCTTCAGAATGGATTTCCCCAAAGCACTGCCAGAGCTGCAAGTAATTACTCCTTGCATTGATGGATTCTATGTTGTTTTTTCAAGCACATCGAGGCCACCAAAAGATATGCAAAGCTGCAAAATGTGTCACTCCAGATAAAACTAAGATCATTATCACTTACTTTTTTATACTTAAATATCATCAATAACCAGCCTTTTTAAACTGCCTGGTTATTGATTATAGAAAACAACTGAAAAAGAAAGTGAGTCTTGAGTAAAGCTTTCTGCATAAGGAACTGCACAGAATACTGATGAATGTCTTTTTTTCAGACTGCGCCAACTGACACATAAAAAACAAAAGTACTAGAGAGCAAAATAAGTATGTTAAAGAGATTTCAAGTGTGGCTCAAGCTGCTTACTGATTAACACTTCAGCATATAACACTCCTCACAGACCTGTGTGGTTATTGTTCAAAAGTGAAACAAGGCTCTTTTGGCAACTGGAGACAAATTATCCTCCCTGACCAAGTTCACAGTTCTCACACAGCTCAGTAGCACTGGAGCTGTTTCTTCTTCCAGAGTCTCTGGAGGGAAAATGAAATGAAATGAAATGAAATGAAATGAAATCAAATCAAATCAAATCAAATCAAATCAAATATCAAGATGTAATGTCTGCCACCTATTTCCAGAATAAGGAAGACCCCTAATGATCTCTAACAGAAAACAAGGTCATCTTACTCATGAACAAATGAGCCGATTGACTCATTTTACCAGAAAAAAACCCACATTTGCCAGAAAACAGAAAATGAAATACAAAATTGTCTTTCAAGTCAAGGAACAAACAACACTGCAGGAACCTCAGAAATGGAAGATGACCGCTGTCTTTACAATGCCTGGAAAAGGACAACAAAGGGGGTCCATGACTATCTGAAAAAGTATCTGCAGATGTCCAGATTTTCTTCCTCAAGTTCCATTTCAGGTGTATTTATGTCAAGTCTTCACAACTATAACAGTCTTCATCACACACCCACATGCTGACTGCACTGGTTTTAGCAGAGCAGTCAAGGCAGAACAAAAGGCCAGACTGATTTCAAGGCTTGAAGTCCCCTCACATGCAGTGTCATCTGCTGCCAGGGAGGACAGGGGACATAAGAGATGGCTCAGGCACCCACGACTGTGAGCCACTCACAGTCACTGGAAATCCTGCCAGACACACCAGCTCAAACCACAGTCACAGTGAGACCAAAAACCAAGCTGACAGGCTGCCTCTCCCCTCCCCTGTCCACACTGGGCCTCTCCACCAGGCTGTGAGGTGCTGCAGCTGCACTGCTGTCACCAACAGCACATCAGCGCGGCATTTTGGTCACAGTAAAACTTCTCCATTGGCCAAATCCAGGATGCTTTAAGACTACAATATCTTGTATTTCTGCTCCTAAACTTTGAATGAATTGCCATAACATGTTAAGTATGACCTCTGTGACTCAGATTAAGGATCCAATTTCCCCAGCAGGATCCTCCCTCCCGTAGTGTTCACCAATAATGCTGAGGGAAAACTAGAAAGTGAGCTCCCTAATTATTCCCACAGCTTCCTCCTGCAACTACTTACACCAGAGGGGATACGTTTATCTTTAACACTTCTCAATGAACTTCAAAAACATCTTTTCATCGACTGAATATGAGAAACAAGTAGAAGGGTTGAGCAAACTGGGGCTTTCAGAAAGTATGTGTTGTTTTCAGAAAGATTTGGGACTTTTATTAAAACGTGAGACATGAGAACACTGAAGATATACCTGAACATGGTTCAGCTCACACTCACAAGTCCATTGTCCACACATAAGAGTGAATGAGACAAGCAATAAGAATAGCTACTAGACTTCCTAGAAAGCAAAATTACTGTTGAGGTGTGCATAAAGTGTAGATATGCTGGTACTAAATCCTCGAATATGTAACTTTTGGACATCACTACACTACATCAGAGTTCTAGTTTGAACTGTTTGAAATTTACACACCTTAAAATAAATTACTTTCTTAATAGAGCATTCACTTAAAAAGTTGGCTTTTTAAAATTGTATTAGTTTTCATAACACAACTTCAGCCAAAAGAGCTGCATTGATGAGAGATGTTGAAGGCTGGAGCTGGTATCTGAAGTCCACAGTATTTTACCAAGTCCGCAGTGTTGGTACATAATCTCCCTAACGCTTGCCCTTCAGCTGAATTTTCTACTTGCTATCCCACAAGAAAAATGGACTATATTACATGTGTGCAAGCTAATCAGGCCAAGAAGGAAAGGCATAATTGACAGCGTCTAGGAACAGAGCAATCAGGCACCACAGATAAAAATCCCAGCTCAAAATCCACAAACCAGGGGCACTGTACTGGCTGATGCTCTCTTCACCTTCCCACACTGCTCTGCAACACATACTGTAGGTGGATTAGCTATTATCTAGGGCTGCTTTAAAGATCCCAGTGTGGATTCTCAATTTCTGGACATATAATTCTGAAGACAGCAAGAATCAGGCTCTACCTATAGTGAAAGAGAGATAGAAAAGTCCCTCCAAACTCCAGTCATGTGGAGAGTCCACCTCTTTCCACTGAATATGCTGTGGATTACACCCACCAGCTCCACCACCCAGTGACCCCAGAGGTCACACAATGAATATGTATATGCATTACCACGGGTCTGACTCAGCAGAGCACTCAACATGCAGTTAACTTTCAACCAGCTCTGGCATGATTCTTCGAGTCTGCAAGCCTTGCGGAAGAGGGATGGACTTCCTAAGTTTTCAGAGGGAAGTAGTGGAGAAAAACAGAAAAAGGAGAGAAGCAACATGCTTGGAATGAAATGGGAAATCTCTCTCCTTTTCTCCACTTTCACTTGGACATCAACCCAAGACTTTTTTTATTTAGTTGATTTATTTCATTTTGAACCATTTAATTAATTTCCATACATTCAATTCTCACGTCTGTGGACATTAAATTTTGAAAATTTTATAAAAATCTCCTCCAAACAAGTATCCTCATCTCCAGCATGACCAGAGTCAAGTATTGTAAACTTAAATGTTCCATTTTGACTTCTAAGACCCAAGAGCAGACAGTCAAGTACTTTTTCAACTGATGCACAAACACTTACTCACAGAGAACCAGACTCCAAATTTTGTGAGAATTATGCATCATTACTTCTAGAGCATAAACAGTGGTTTCAAGAAATGAATTGCAAATCTATGGTCAAGACAAAGCACTCTACAGCATGTCCAGCCTAGACACCTTAAAAAAGCATGACTATTGCTGCTTTCATCAGTAAGCAGCAGTTAGTCACCAGTGGAAAGGTGTGTTCATGCATCCAAGGAATATTTCTGATAGCACTGACAAAATTCTGGTGCCATAGAACATAAAATTACTCTCTGGATTTGTTGAGTCAAAAGGTTAGGTTAGCAAAGCCAAGTCAAGCTACACTGTTTATAAAGAATCTTAGGACAACTCAGTGATTCCGAGCAACTGCTGTGTAATACAAAGTCCCTGAGAATAATCAAATTATTAATTTCTTTAGTGGAAAATATCATGACATCTTGTTGCAGTGTTTCTTCCTTCATAGGAAAAGAGTGCTACAGAAGTGACTGGCTTCCACCACTTAAACCAATACTATCTGGATATGTGCTATTGGAAAAGAATTGCTTTTACTGAAGGCAGTAAAATGAGTATTATCTTCACTTCTGCATGGGGAGAAAGTATTTGAAAATTCTTGGTGGTTTTGCTTTAAAAACTGTGGGGCTGGTAGTGCTGGGGGCTGTGGGACTTGCAGTAAAGGGCTCTCATTTGTAACCACACATTTCTTGGAATTTAGGGCAAGGGAGTGAATAGGACTGTCAATGATAATGCTCTGAGGAGCTGTCCGTCCTCCAAGTGCAGGCTCGCAGACAGTCTTCCAGTAGCTGGGATTGGGGTGCTGCCATTTGAAGATGGGCAGGGTGTTCCTGCATGAATTCTGATAGGTGAGATCTGCTGTCCACCATGATCCTAGGTCCATGAGGAATACCTTCTGTGTGATGGCTCATACTGTATGACCTCCCATTCCTCTTTAAGAAGTTAATGTAATCAAAGTGTGTTTTTACAGACCCACACCTATGACTGATATCAATCCAAAGTCAGTGAGAAATCCACTGTGTATTATGCCTGTTTAAAAACATACATAAATAAAAATGAATTATTTCCAGTAAGTAACATGAAAGAGGACTGCACATGACTGCTAACTTTGTGACTTTACTGGTTACAAGAAAAAAAGTACAAGCTCTATATGGTCTCTCAGGAAAAAACAGCAATGCCAAGCAATGATTTACGCTCTAACACAAAGAAAACCTTTTTTCCTTTCTCCGCTCTTCAAAAAGCTGAAGTTTGCAATAAGGTCAACTGCCTTCACATTATCTAAATCAGCCATGACATTAAGTGAATGCTGACCAAGTACAATAAGGCAGCCAGGATTGAAAGAACCCTCTGATAGGGAATTGTCACCAGGATGAACTCAGCTATTGCACTTTTTTCTGCCATCTCCTCAGTCTCTGCTGAAAAGCACATGCAGTAGGGAAGCACCAGATAGCAACAAAACAGGAAAAAAGCAGTTCACACTCTAAAGGATATGCATGGAACATGAACATTCTCAACATGAAGAGAAAACAGTGAAACCACAGAAAAGACTCTGTGGTCCCTCAGACTCTGTGGCACTTCACAACACAGAGTACTGGAAGAAAGCACAGCACAGAAGCATTTATAAACACAACTGCAATCACCTCAAAACTAGATGCTTATTATAAGCCTATAGATATGCCATAATTGAAATGTAATCACACAGTAGCAAATCTTCAAGGACATCTTTCCAACTACACCAAGAATTTTTGAACTCTGGCTGTCCATCACTTAGGTTTTCCTATTATTTAAATCTTAGAAGACAAGACTGGTAAGGGGTTTGAGAGATCATCTCAGCCACAAACTACCCCAAGGCAGAATGAACTAGATCTAAACATTTCCTGACATAAGAAAAGATTTTTAGGCAAAAGCTGCACTTGTCAGTGTAACTCACTGGGCTAAGACATCATACAGATGGGGTATAACTTCAGCCCTAATTCAGCTGAGCAGTTCAGGCCCCGTTTTCATCACTAGGTTCATCTGTTTAACATTATGCACATGTTTAAGCAGTTTGTTCAATCATAGACTCAGTGCCTAATTAACTGTTCAGACAAACAAATTAAGTTGACAGAAACAAAACATGGCTTCAATCATGGTTTTCATTCCTATATACATTAAGGTTTTAATTAAGTACTATGATCTCCTTGCAGCAAAACGCTGAACCGTAACTTTATCTTCAGCACAAAGTTTTCAGCACTGAGGCCAGTAAGATTCTAACCAGTAGATTTATGACTGAATTTAATATAAAACCTTCATACTTAAACCTTTGCTTACTCTGATTCTGCAATGTCTCCATTTTCTCCATCTGTGAGCAGTAAAAAGCACAAAGCATCCCTGTTTATTTCACAAAACTGCATTCACAGCACACTTCTAGACTGAAAGTCATCTACATGTCTACAGAGAAATCTATGCATTATTATTATTCACAGACACTTTCCAGGTAAAACTCACTAAAAATGATAGCCAAAGCATGCTATCTTCAAAGGCAAGAGAAAAACCCCTAACCAGGAGAGATATGCCTTAACCATGCTTAAATGGTTATAAAAGTCTTATTCTATATACTATTTTTTATTGTTACATTTCTATGTTGTGGGAATAAAAATTGTAATGTACAACAATAAAAATCAGCACTATTTATTTTCTCTCCTGGCTGAAGCATAAATCACTCTCTCCAATTCAAGCAAGAACAAGGGAGAGCTGAATGTTCTTAAATTCTCAGAGTTTATTTTAAAAGCAAGTCCCTTGCCTTAACACAGGTGACTAAGTCTTTAAAAAAGGGCATACAAAAAAACAAAAAAAGGCATGTTTTGCTGGCAAGGGTTTATACCATGTCACTTTAAACTGGCTACAAATAAAAATCATTCTTCCCTGTAATTCTTGTCTGCAATTTTAACTACATTAGAAAAGTACAAATACAATCAAGAAAATATTATAACATGATGAACACATTAGCTTTACTCAACAAAAGCATCTTTAGTTTAATCAACATAATTTTTCTACATACTTTAGGCCCTATAAGGCCTATAAAACTGAGGTCAATATACAACTTGTGTTGTTAATATGCTGGTGTCCCTTGCTATTCTTCACCAGCAATATTATATCTTACAAGGAAAGACTGTGTTCTATACCATTGTCTCTTCTCATTAGCTACTGTTGTGGTTTCTACACTTGAAGAAAGGCCTGTGGATCATTTCTTTTCTCATGTTAGCAAACTGTTTTTTTCAACCAACTGACTTGCAAGTAGAAACAAATCAAAATTTTTTATGAGAGTAGAAACATATGAAGACATTCTTCTGCTTTTTCTTCCTCTAGTCTCCTTTCTGATTCTACCATGAAAATGTATAATATTACATTAATGTGAAAATGAGAATTTTCTTTCTTTAAAATATTAAAGCACCTTGGAGAGCGTAAGTCTTCTCATTTCAAAAAAAATTTTGTGGTATTTTAGTCTCAATCTCCACCAGGAAATTAGGACCTTCTCATATTAGTGGCCAAACTGAATCAGACCAAAGCATCAAATCATCCAGAGGTGCATTTAACCATATATAACTAATTAAATGCCAATCAGACATGAATTATTTTCTAAAAGTCTAACTAGTTTTTGCCTCAGATCCATGAATACCTATCCATAATAGTAAAACCCCTTACATTTCTAATAAAAGTGATCTTGGAAATTGTGGGAATACAGCACCAAATACAATGGCTTATTTAGAAATAAGCTCTGCAATCCTGAATAAGGTTCAAGCTTAATATGCTAAGTTAAAACACACAGAAATCCCCACAACAAACAAAAAACCTCCAGAAAGAATAATATTCTGAAATTGAATGGCTGTACTGACAAACTCTTTTGTTCTACCAATGGAACAAAAGCACTTTTCATCTTTGAATGCAATATTTTTGTCCATTAGTAGGATACTGTAGTGACTCTGTGTGCTCCCACAGATGTCAAAATAACACTTATGTCCACTGCTTTTAAAGTCTCTTTTTTACTAAGCTGACATCACTCAAAGCTCCATGACTGCATCTATAACATTATGACAACATAAGTGCTCAAAATCCATAGCAATGTTTTGTAAATTCACTTTCATTAAAATAAAATTTAAATTCAAGCTGAACTGAAGCCTTGGAAAACCCAAACACTACTCCTACAGAAAGGAAAACAAAGGAATTATTTACAAACCTATGTCTGTAGCACAGTAGGCTGTATAGTCTACTTTTACAGTGCAGTTTTGAAAAGTAATCAGTTGGTTTACTGCTTCACTCACTGAAAGAAGAGGTAAAATACTTTTCAGTTTCAACGAAAGCTAAATTACTCCACTGCAGAGATCAGTTTAAGGAATTGTAAATCCAGCTCAGGAGATGCTTTCACCAAGGTAGTTATCAGACACTGTCATTTTGCACATAGGGTAGCAAGCACTATCCCAAAAGAGCAGACTGAAAGACAAGGCACTGAACTTCCTTCCTGTTTTTCCACTGGAGACATCTCACCTCTACAACAGCTACCAGGCACTACAGAAAGCAAACAGGGAGCATAACCCCCTGCTTTGGGACTGTGAGTTCCAAGACTGTAAGTGCCTTCCCTCGTCCCAAACATGAATATGGACAGCCAAGCCTCTCACCATGCTCCCCTCCAAAATTTCCTTGGCACAATTCCTCCCAGGGCTGAGTAACCACATGGCCACCCAAGGGGTCTACCTACCCTTTAAGCCCTGTACTCCCCTATCAGCCCTTCCACCTTTGCATGGCCATAGTGTTTGGAGCAGCATCTCTCTCTCAGTGGCACCATTGTGAAGTGCTCAGGAGTGCAGACATCACATCCCTGATGAGCCAGTCTGAGTGATGGAGAGGGGGAAGGAACAGGCACCAAAATCTGTAGGGATGCTTCACCTCAGCCTCACTGACTCCTGAGGTTTTTGTGTCTCACTGCTCGTGAGAAGGACACACCCTAATATAGATGTAAGCTGCCATTTTCTAAATAGAGCACAAATGCACAGGAAATGTTACAGGTTTTTGTACAGTTATCTGGCTGTAGCTCTCAGAGCAGAGCGTGGTAATAAATTCTCCTTGAAAAGGGAAACCACATAGAGATTTAACTAGACAAGAAATAATAACTGAGAGCTTGAAATTAGGCTTGGAACAATAGGTACATTAAGAATTCCAACTGCAATAAAGGAAGACAATGTGCTTTCAAAACTGAGACTAAAAAATTAGCTTTTCTCTCAACTTATATAGAATATCTTCCCCCTCCCTCCATGTCTGCCAGCATCTCAGAACTGATGCACTACTGAGAATAATAAATAGATCATATTAGCATCCACTGTTTTGGTCATTTGTATCCCTTTCTTGACAGTTGTATTCTTGAAGTACCACAGGGGGCTTCATTCCAAACTGCGGTACTCTGAAAATATCGCATTTTTCTAAGGCTCAAGTCATCAGCCAAGGAAAACTAGAAAAGGTCACACAGTCTGAAAGTTTTTGGTTCTTGAGCATCATCAGAATGCCCTCTTGATACAGCATGAGCCAGCAAGGCAAATCATAGCTAAAGGAGATCTTCCACAGCACTTGAGGCAACCAGCCCCCAAACATGATTGAGTTTCTCAGAGCTAGTATAATGAAATCTACTAATTACTTATTACTTGCATCACTATAATTCCTAGGAAGATTAGTCACAGAAAGGAATGCCTTTGTGCAAGGGACTGTACAAACACAGAGCAGAGTGCAGTCATTGACACTGCTGCAACTGCCACCAAAAGGGCAGCCATTATCAGTGGACAGGATGATGTATATCCTGGTGTAGTTACCATTTTTGCCAGTCTGCCTGAGAAACCTCCTCAAGTTTACTATGTTAATTAAGATCTCCTAAGCTTCTTTTCCACTAGGACCTTAAGTATCAGAGCTGTGCTACTGCAAGTGGTTGCTCCAAAAGAACAGCATGAGCTTTCCAGGAGCAAAGTTATTCTCCCCAGGGCTAGCTACAACCTTCAGACAAGATGCTTGAGAAACCCAGTACAAATCAGGCAGCACTGAGTACCAGAGTCTGAGGCAGGCTTTCTGACATGCCATCAACAGCCGCAGCATCCTCACCTAGCAAACACAGGCTCCTGCAAGCCCTGATTCGTGCACCTTTGACTCTCAATGCTGCCTTGTTCACTTTGCCTATAATGGCTTTGGATTTCCCAAGAGTGCAGGCACAACTGCGGAGGCAGAGGCACGGGGCCATGGGCACCTGCCCTGCCTTGGTGCCCCACTCTGACCCCCANTTGGTGGCCCGGGGGAACAAGTACCGCCACCCTTAACACGACCAGGCTCACCCCACAGCAGCCAAAGTATGAGCGGCTTCAACCGGGGCCAAAAGCGAACAAGGGAGGAGGGTACAGCTAAAAGCCATGAATTTCGAGTCTTTTAAGTTTAAGAGGCTGGAGTTGCTAGCAACATACAGGCCGGCAGATGAATAGAGCTGTCACCTCACCAAGCACGACACATCTGGTCTCGTGAGCGCGGGGACCGTCCTTGGATGAGAGGAAGCCCCGGGCGGGACAGTGCCCGGCATCAGAGCCACGAGCCTCCGCGCGGCAGCCCCGCGGGATGCACATCACTCCGGCCGGCACCCCCGGCCGCTCCCGGCTTCCCGCCCGCGCCGCTCCGCAGCCTCCCTCCGCGGGTACCTAGCTCCGGTTATTCACCAGTGGGATGACAAATCTCCCGGGCGTGTGTCTGTCCCGTCCTTCCAGACAGCGCTGCGTCCCCATCTCGGCGGCAGACCGGCCGGCGAGGTGAGTAACCGCGAACTGACGGCACCACAAGAGCGTTTGTTTTGCTTTCCCTTCTCCTCCGCCCTCCCCGCGCTGACACGGAGGCCGTGAGCCGCCGACTCACCCTCTCCCCGCCGGGGCCGGCCGGCGGCGCGGGGCTGGGGGCAGCTCCGGCGAGCGGGGGAGCGGAGGGGCCGGGCCGCGC
>VZRX01018676.1:1074-26615 GCA_013398075.1 Notiomystis cincta | reverse complement strand
AGTTATCTTTCTTCATTATAGTACCTTGGGACTTCTACTGAAAAAACTAATTTACTTAAGAAAATACTGGTGGAAAACACACTAAAGAGTAGGTCCTTGATCAATCAGATATTACATGGCTATCTCCAGCAGTCAGTGTGCCTCTTCCCACAGGTGACATGCAATTAAGACAGGGGTCTGGGGGATGGATGAAGCTGTTGTGTTGTATGCATAGTGTTGCCACAGGAAGCCCATTACTGTAAAGAGGCAACAGTTGTCTCCATGAAGCCCAGGTAAAAAGTATCTTGACTTTGTACTCTTATACCTTAAGAAAATCACCCACACTCCCTTCTTTTCATTGTTTTAGTATATTTTCATTATGGGAACATGTGCAATTTAAAACCAACACGTGAATAACTTGATGTTGCTCTTTTTTTGTTCAATTTTGCATGGAATTCATTCTGATAGAAATCTAACTTTTTCCTAGGATCATATATTTCACTGTTAGAATATGTTTCTTATGTTTTCTGCTTCTGCATCATTGAATAAGCTCTCTAAAACTGTATTTCTCTACTTGGAATTAGAAAGTACTCCTATAGCCTCTACTGAAATTAAATCAAAGTGCAGATACATGGCTGGTCACACAGTATTCTCAAAAGTTTGTGTTTAGACATATGTAAGAAATAAGAAAGTTGTCTGTAGGCTACCCAAGTGTCAAAGTACTGACTTACCTGGCTGTTCTCACAGCAGTACTCACTCATATTCCCAGCCAAGTTTATAAAATTGTATCAACATATCTTCACATTTACTTACCTCTACAAGAACTGCAGGGATATAGTGGATTGGAAACTCATCTCCTGAGTCTTGCCTTGAATTTAAGAAAAGCAATGCTAACAACTTCTTTCTTTTTATCCATTTGTAAAATGATTATGAAAACAGCCATGATGATTTATATAATACTACAGTTTTTATTAAATTCCATTGGAGTTTGTTATTCTAAACTGTAAGAGTCTGCATTGCACAAAAAAAACTCTTATAACTGTTGCAAATTCCCTATTATACTTCTTTGCTCTAGTTTGAAGAACCCAAAAGAGAAAAGAATAATAATAAGTCATATGTTCCACTCTTTCTGGGGATATGATGTGTTTCAGAAACAATCAAAAATCCACAAGTGCATCTAAATTTATTAATAAGCTGCATTTTTACTTATTATTCTTTATACTACACAAAATTCTACTCTATGGTATGTCTATGCACTTCATTAACTTCTGTGAGCCTGACAACACATATCCATAAACATAAGTGATTTAGGTACATTTCTATCTATTTCCTTCATATTGCTAAAAACATATTCTGATCCTCCCAAAATGTTACGGTTTTTATATTTTTAATTTATTCTGTAAGGAGCTCCCTTTTAAAACCTCTTAATTAAAAACAAATTACTAATTTTCTGTGCTCTGTAACTGAAGGTGTTTGCAGTTCCACAAAAATCTCTGGCGTTCATGGATTTACATGGAGTTGACTTGAAAAAAATCACAGTCAGTAAAACTCTACAATATAAGGATTAGACAAACAAATCCAGTGAGCTTTAGCTGTAGGAGAAAAATCCTCCAAGGTTTCCAGAGAAGTGCTGTGATAATTAATGAGATCTCCTTCCTTTCCTTTTCTAGCCGCCTGATCACACCTGTAATGAAGACTGAGTCCTGACTTCCAGGAATACTTGTAAATTATTTCTTGTGCAGTTGAATTCAGACTGCTTGTTGTTGCTGGGTTAGATTCAAAGTGTTACATGTGCTACTACGGTTCTCTTTTTTTCTGACAACTTGGACATTATAAAGTGTTGCATAGCATGAGGATACATCAATTGTGGAAAAACCTGACCACAGACAAACAGGAAAATTAAATATAAACAATCTTTATAAACCATTGTGTCATTGTTTTCCTTCTTGTTGCCATCCAAGAACATTGGCATCATCTGTTTTTTGCAAGAGATATCATATCTCTAGAGACAATGTATCTACACACACATGCACATATATAAACTCAAAGAATCCAAACAAAAGTAATCATATCAATGTCTAATGAAAGCCTGTACCCATTAAAATAAAACAATACTGAATGCTAGTAATGACTGTCAATACTTATGAACATTTTTCTTGCATTCCTCATATCTTTTTTTTATTTTCTGGAATTTTCACAGCACTGCATGTTACTATTACAGGGAAACGTTTCAAAGACTTGAATTGGTTTGATTTCAACAGAAAAAGATAAAAATACTTAAAATTAAACAAGTTTTAAGTGTTTAGCTGGACTGCAGGCATGGCTTTCATATCTCACAAGGTAGGGACCCAAGGAAAGAAGGAAAATACAAAAAGGAATGCTGTCTGGCTAGAAAGCATGGGTAGGCAGAAGGGCTTTCCACAAGCTAATGATTTTTCAGAGCATATGCCTTTGTGTACTGGCACAAATGAAAACCTAATCTCTAAAGTAGATGCTAATTAACTTTCACTGCTGGACCATTAATACATTCCCAGGTGCTTCTCAGCTTTGAAGTTATAGTGTCTGGGAGAGGGAAAACTGCTGACTGCCTCTTCAGCCAGCTTCTCTTTTGGGTGCCTCATTCCATGAAATATATTTGCCCAGCTAGGACTGTCCTACAGGCCCTGATATATTGTGAAAGAGAGAGGATAAGAAAAGGGCACCCAAACATGAGAATGAGGCACTGGGTCTATTTACTGAGAGTTTGGCATCACATTTTTCTACTCAGATCTTGCTGGAGTCCCTCAAAACCTGTATTTTGAAAGACCACAAGAACCTCAGGTCTTAATAGAATAAAATTTTACTCTTCTTTTTGGTTTGGGTGATGTTTTTGGATGTTGGCCAACTATTAATATCTCATGGTGAACCTTTTTTAAATTTCTAATAAATTATTAATATAAGTAGCAGGGAAAAAAATCCAGACATCTCTGTTTTTAATTGCCTGTTATAATTACAAGTCCTATGATCATTTCTGTTACATGGCATAATAAAATCATTAAGTGATTTTTTTAGGTTCTTATGATTCTTCAGCTCAAAACAGAGCAGCTATTATAATGTAGTTTCACTCCCAGAATAATCTGTTTCTTACTATACTCCTTTACTGTTTTGGCAACAAAGGATGCTGATAGCTCAAGTCATAAAGTAAGTGGATATATTCAAGCATGGCTAACTTCTGAGTCACCTTTCGTTGTTATAAAGTGTCTATATTCAAGCATCCTTTTTCAATATTCTGCATTTCACTATGCATACAGGGGTTTTTTGCATACTCTAAAGCAAATTAAAAAACCCTCTGTGTTATTTATTATCTACAAAATATAGAATCATACCATGGTTATGGTTAGAAGGGACCTTTAAAGACAATGATGACCCATAGTAGGGACATCCTTCACTAGATCTGAGTGTGAAACCTGACCTTGAACACTTCCAGTGATGGGGCATCCACAACTTATCTGAGCAACCTGTTCCAGTGTCTCAACACCCTCATTGTAAGAGATTTCATCCTTATATGCAAGCAAATCTACCCTCTTTCAGTTTAAAACCATTGTCTCCTCTCCCCATCATGGGGAAGTTGACTGTGATGAGTCTCTCCTCAGTCTCCTCTTCTCCAGGCTGAACAGAATAAGTGACCTCAGCTGCTCCTCAAATTACTTCCCTTCCAGACCCTTCTCCATCCCCATGGCCCTCCTTTGGACACTCTCCAATAGCTTTATATCTCTGTTTGATTGTGGCACCCAGAGCTGCCCCCAGCACTGGAGGTGAGGCTGCCCCAGCTCAGAGCAGAGCAGGACAATCCTCTCCCTTGCCCAGCTGGTGATGCTGTGCCTGATGCCCCCAGGACAGGGTTGGCCCTCCTGGCTGACAGGGCACTGCTGACTCATGTTCAACTTGCCATCCACCAGGACCCCCAGGTCCCTTTCTGTGGCACTGCTTTGCAGCATCTCATTCCCCAGTCTGGCTGTACATCCAGGGCTGCCCCATCCCAGGAGCAGAAGCTCTAAAGCCATGGGAGAACACAGGACACACAGTCACTCCAAGCACTGTCTGCAGAACCCCACCACAGACAAAGCTGGAACTTCCATAAATTCATTAATCAAGGTCTTAATCAAACACTTTGAGGTCCTAATCCAGCTGTGAGCCTGCATGTTCTCCTTTAGTATAAACTTTAAAAATAGTAATGTAGGATGTAGGCAGAAGCATGATCTGGGCTTTTTTCCTAAAGCTTATTTCAGTGGTTTGGAAACCATGTTCCTAAAACAGTATCAGGAGAAAAGAATCACTATGTCTTCTTTCACACTTGCACTCCAACACTGCAGATAAACACTTAAACAGTAATGCAAAAACAAAACAAAACAAAACCTGTTATTTAATATAATCATATTGCCATTAAATAAGGGTTAGCATCTGAGAAAAATTTTCCTTACATGCAATCTGAGGTTCAATCCAAGTGTGGAAACTGGTTTTTCAAAGCTACTATTAGCTTTTTTCCTAATTTGAAAAACTATTTCGCCACTCTTCAATACTAACAAACAATAAAAATCTTTCACCAAAAATCATAGAAACAGTGTCACAGACATCTGTGAAATTGAAAATCTGCTTAATGTAGGAGAAAATTAAAAATTCAAGACTGCAAGTTTTATTCTAACTTAGAGTTCAGTGTCCATCATTAAAAAACAGGAAGAGCTGGAGTCCTAATTTTTTTCTTTTTCCTGGCTCAGAGGAGTCAAAACACAAAGTTTACTAATGTCTTGCTCTTAGAGTTACACTGAATCTGTCTGAAAGGATACACGACATTTTTGTTTGTCACTGTGCAAACAGGGGAGAGATGTAAACAAATCCTGGTTATAGACAAAGACACTTCAGCCTGCATTCAGTGTTAGTGTGCTAATACCGCAAACCAGCGCCGCAGTGTTCTCAGAAGTGGGTTTGCAGTGACCTCTGTAGGACAGACCTGAGACAAGGTCTATCCGTGCTCCTGACTCACTTTTTGGAAAGCCATGATTACACTGAACACTGCTGCAGCTTCAACATAATCACGGTGGAGATTTTCTGCCCTCCCATACTAAGATAAGAAACTGGGCCTTGAGCCCCTGACACCCAGAACGCCCGACAGTTCTGCTGTGCCAGTGTGGCAGTGACCTCCCCACTGGTCCCTTTAGCCTTTGACATGGTAGTACCATCTGTGAATATGATTAAGTTCTGAGAAGTAATTTCTGTGAAACCACGTGTTTTGCTAGATTTCAAGTTTTATAGTATACAAACATCTCCTGGCCACCGGACTCTGGCTCACCCATCACAGGGAGATACAGACACCAGCTACAGAATGTTCAATTCAGTGTGATTATTGGGATTATTTTTGAGTAACTGTGCTGCAAGACACTGCTACTCAAGACACAGTTTGTGTATCATTTTGGTCTCTGGTCTCTTGCACATTTTTAAGAGAACAACATTGTATACCTTTTCCTTCAGGAAAATGTCAATGGGGAAAAAGCAGAAGTTGAAAATACTGAGTTACAGCTTGATACACTTCCTTTCTCTGCACAAGTTTCTGAATCAAAGAGACAAAATTAATTCTAGGGTGTGTTGTTAAGCAAAATCTCTTTATGTAGTTCAAGATTCATGCTCCTCACTTATCTAAGAAAATTGCAGAAAATTATTACTTTTCATGTCTACTCTATACAGGCCTGAGGATTAATCACCAATGTACAGGAAATCCAGGGGATCAGGGCTAGCCAGCAAGAGTTTGTGAAATGCATATCTTGCTTGACCAACCTGATCCCTTCTATGACCAGGTGACAACCATAGAGTATGAGGAAAACGCTGTGGATGTTTCTACTTGGACTTCAGTAAAGCCTTTTTCCATAGCATTCTTCTGGAGAAACTCTGCTCATGTCTTGGGCAGGCACACTGCTCCCAGGGAAAAACTGTCTGTATGCCCGGAGAGTGGTGGTGGATGGAGTTACATCCAGCTGGTAGCCAGGCACCAGTGGTGTTCCCCTGGTCTCAGCACTGGGGCCAGCTCTGTTTAACATTCTTTATGGATGATCTGGATGAGGAGTTTGAGTGACTCCTCAGTCAGTTTGCAGATAACACCAAGCTGGGTGGGAGTGTTGATCTGCTGGAGGGCAGGAAGGCTCTGCAGAGGGATCTGGACAGGCTGGATCATGGGCCAAGGCCAGTGGTGGGAGGTTCAACAGGGCCCAGTGCAGGGTCCTGCCCTTGGGTCACAACAACCCCAGGCAGCTCCCCAGGCTGGGGCAGAGTGGCTGGAAAGCTGCCCAGAGGAAAAGGAGCTGGGGGTGCTGGTGACAGCAGCTGAACAGGAGCCAGGGTGTGCCCAGGTGGCCAAGAAGGCCAATGGCATCCTGGCCTGGATCAGCAATGGTGTGGCCAGCAGGACCAGGGCAGGGATTGTGCCCCTGTACTGGGCACTGGTGAGGCCACACCTCTAATGCTGTGTTCAGCTTTGGGCCTCTCACTCCAAGAAGGACATTGAGGTGCTGGAGTGTGTCCAGAGGAGGTAACAGAGCTGTGAAGGTTCCAGATAACGAGTCCTATGAGGAATAGCTAAGGGAGCTGGGGTTGTTTAGGCTATAGAAAAAAGTCTCAGGGGAGACTTGCTTTGAACAACCACCTGAAAGGTTGTGGTGAAATGGTGATCTGTCTCTTCTTCCAGGCAGTTAGCAATAGGACAAGGAGAATTATGCCAAGGGAGGTTCAGGTTGGATATTGGGAAAAATGTCTTCACTGACAGAGTGGTTAAGCACTGGAACAGTCTGTCCAGTGAGTGTAAGAGTCACCATCCTTGGAAGCATTCAGAAAAATCGAGAACTTCGTGCTGTGGTTTAGTGGGCGTGGTGGTATTTGATCAGTGTTTGGACTTGATGGTCTTGGATATCTTTTCCAGTCTAAATTATTCTGTTACTCTGTTACCTGGGAAACAGTATTGCAGCAAAGAAATCCAGCCAAATGCTTAGCTATACTGGCAAAGGCTGAGAATGCAGATCAAGGGAAGTTATCCTTTCTCTGTTAATGATTCAGCCCTTGTGAGGTGGGTATGAATTGCTGGGTCCAGTTTTGGATCCCAAACAACGTAGGGAAGAGATGGATATATTGGGTTAGGTTCAGCAGAGCCCCCCAGCCTTCTGTCAGCCTGGAAAAAGGGATGGGAGGTCTCTTGCTTCTTTGACCTCATAGAAAGATAGAATATTTTGTGTTGGAAGGACCTTTGCAGGTCATTTCATCCAGCTCCCCTGCAGTAAGTAGAGACATTTTCATTTAGATCAGATTGCTTAAAGCCCCATCCAACCTGACCTTGAATGTTTCCAGGGATGTGGCATCCACTCAGGGTGGTCTCTGGTCAACTTGTTCCAGTGTTTTACCATCTCATTGTAAAAAATGTTTTCCTTACACCTAGTCTGAATCTACCCTTTTATTTTAAAAGTGCTACCTTTTGCATATTGCTTTAGTCCCTCCAAAAAAGTCTGTGTTAATCTTCCTTACAAGCCTCCTTAAGGCTTGTAAGGAAGCCTTAGGCTGCAAATAAGGTCACCCCAAAGCCTTCTTTTCTCCAGGCTGAGACCTGACCCTTAGTCTTTCCTTGTAGGAGAGGTGTTCCAGCCTCTCTGTGGCTCCAGATCATCTTCTCTGGACTCGCTCCAACAGTTCCATATCCTTCCTGTGCTGGGACCCCAGAGCTGATGCAGCAGTGCAGGGGGGGTCTCAGCAGAGCAGAGCAGAGGGGCAGAATCCCCTCCCTGCCCTGCTGCCCACACTGCTCTGGATGCAGCCCAGGACACGTTTGGCTTTCTGGGCTGTGAGTGCCCATGGCTGGGTCATGTCCAGCCTCTCACCCAGAGCACCCCCAAGTCCTTCTGGGCAGGGCTGCTCTGATCTGTTCAACCCCAGCCTGTGCTGGAACCAGGGGTTGCCTTGATCCAGATGCAGCACCTTGCACTTGGTCTTTTTGAAACTCATGACATTCTCATGGACCCACTTCTCCAGCCTGTCCAGGTCCCTCTGATGGCATCCCATCCTTCAGGTGTGTTAACTGCACCACTCAGCTTGGTGTCATCTGCAAACTCGCTGATGGTGCTTGATCCTTTTGTCTGTATCATAGATGAAGATACAAAACAGAACCAGTCCCAAGATGGACTCCTGAGGGACACCATTCACCACTGATTTCCAGCCAGACCTCGATCCATTGACTCACTGGATGCAGCCATGCAGCCTTGTCAGCTGAGCAGTCCACCCATCGAATCCTTCTCTCTCCAATTTAGAGAGAAGCATGTTGTGGGGAAATGTGGCAAGGCTTTACAGAAGTCCAGATAAATGCCATCTTTATCCCTTCCTTGCCCACTGATCTGCTCCCTCCATCACAAAAGGTCACTTGGCTGGTCAGGCAAGACCCACCCTTGGTCAAACTGTGCTGGCTGTCTTGAATCACCTCCGTGTGCCACAGCACCTCCTCTAGGTAGAGTAGCATGCTCTTCTTGTACTCCTACCCTGAGAGAGGAGGACTTCTTAGGGTCCTCATTTCTATCCTTTTAAAGGATGGGTACAAAGTTTCCTTTTCCACTCACCTGGGACTTCACCTGATCATCATCACTTTTCAAATATCATGGAGAATGGCCTGGCAACTACATCAGCCAATTCCCTCAGGACTCTGTAATGTATCTCATCAGGTCCCATTGACTTATGTCTGTTCAGACTTCTCAAGTAGTCTCAAACCTGATCTTCTCTTACAGTGGGAGGACTTTGCTCCCCATCCACTCCAGAGTTGTGGGAAGACCTTGCCAGTGAAGACTGAGGGAAAAAACTCTTGAGTACCTGAGCCTTCTCCTCATGTGTTGTTACCAGTTTTCCAGTTTTGTTCATCAGGGAGTTACACTTTCTCTTACCTTTAACTTCTTCATGGGATGATATAGGGAAGGTAGAGATGAATTCTATTTTGAAGTGCACATCAGTAGATGAAAAGAGCAAGCTGCAGCATGAAAAGCTCAAACTAGAAGTATTAAAATGCTATTTACCATGACTGTGGTTAAACACTCTGGAAACAAGGAGGTTTTAGAATCTCTCTGCCTTTTCAAGGCTGTGATTAACTTGCTGTTGTTAACCAGGATGGTAGACAGTATGATCTCCAGAGGTCCTGATGAGGTTCAGCCACTTGTGATTCTTTGAATTGTCTTCTGCACAAGATTGTGCCAAGAAACTCAGCACTGATGTTTTAATTTGCTGCTGTTTACCTCAAACTAACAAAATTCAGCTCCTAAGCCTAGACTCTTATAACAAAAACGTTCCACTGGCAAATACCATGTGCCTCATGATTTTAAACTGCAAAAGCTTCAGATAGCAGTACAAATTCTGACACTGTAGAGGACTAAGAGAAAAATGTTTCTTCCAACTGAAATTACCATGAACAGGCACTCAATGTCCATGAAGATACCATCGAGATACAATGAACTGAGAAACAGATACTGAACTGAGACATCTATTTCAAGCTTGTCTTTACTTCAAACAATATTTATCTTGAAAGATAAGTCATGTCAGTGCTGAAAAAAACACATTTCATAGGTGTATTTAAGTGCTTTTTATGTGGAGATCACATCAATTAATGGCAATACAGGTGGTGGAAGGATGTTCTCTATTTACAGATGGAGAGCCTGACTGAGCCTGGATGTATTTACAGCCTCTCTCAGCAACCCTTAAGGTTAATAATCAGTCTTTGCCTTGAGTGCTACCAATGAGCAGCACTTAAGCAGTCACCTGGAAGATCAGTAGGAACAGAAAAAGCTGTTTTCTTGCACCAGCACTTATCTCACAAGTTCATTTCATCATGCTTCACAAAATATATTGCTAGTCCTACAGAATATTGAGTCACCCTCTTGCCAAATCACGAGTAGGTGCAGGAATATGGAATATACCAGAAAGATGTGCTTCCTGCACCACACAGAAAACTGGTGCCTGAATCTTGTTGGAGAAGATCATGTATCTGTTTTTGACTCAATCCTTGTCTCAATATGTCTACAATACATACATAGTACATACAACAACCTGGATTCCACAGCCTACAATATTTTCCTTTGTGCCCAGCATCCCAGCTAGGCATTACTGACCTAACTCAAAGACTTACATCATCCTCACAATTCCAGCCTCCTAACCAGCCATAAAGCAGCAGCCACAATGTTGTTCCCTGCATATGGTCTCTTTGCATGGCTTGTGCTGCATGAGCATAATTGCTTCATGCAGTTTTGTAACTCTCCAGCTCCTATATAGGACAAGAGAGGTCCAGGTCCCAGCCAAAGCACATTCCTGTCTACTCTCCCATTGGAAGCAGAAGGTGTTGCACCCAACTGCATTGCTGCTGAACAGGCAATAAACTCTTCACATAGTTGTAGCTCACCTACACGGAGACCTCCAGACCAGTTGAATAATAGGGCTTTTTATCTGAATAAAATACAGGCCCATGCCTCCTCATATTTTCTCACAAGCTAGTCAGGGCTTCACAGACAAGGGCTGAGCAGTGGAGTAGGATGTCCTAGGTAGTGCATGAAAAAAGTGACTCAGGAACAGCCAAGCTCTGGACGGCAAGGATGCCACAAGGCTGAAATAGAGGTAGGGCAATGTGCCATAGAACAACAGGCACACCTGTTTGGCAGGACTAGATCAGCATGAAAGACTTCAGGACCTTCAAATGTGAGCACCAATATCAGCATGAAGTGTTCTCACTAGGCTGGAAGTATGATTGGGAAAACAAAAGGGTGCAGAGAGAAATGCTTATTTGTCCAGGGCCATAACCTCAATATCTGTAAACCCCATTAACATAATAATGCAAGAAGTGGAATTTAGAAATCCGGTCATTTCCACAAATATTCCTTTCATTTGTTTTGCCATTGATTTTTACAAGCCATTCCTCTCAGAGCTACCCCTTTTACTTTTTTGAAAGCAAAATGTGCTTCTATCAATAAAGTTACGCAACAGGTTAAGAGTTTCTTGAGACAATAATTTGGATCTCTGAGCATAATTTTTCCCATTAGTACAACAATTGATCCACTAATAGATTATCTTACCGGAGTTGATGCACAAAAATAGGAAGGCACTAGATTTTCTTCCTTTGGCATTCAAGTAACCTCCAAGTAAGAGCACTTCACAATGAGCTTCGAATGGTGAGGAGACTGGGCAATGCTTTATTTGTAGTTCCCTCTGTGGAATAACCATTCATCTGATCCTGCACCAGTTTTTACATTTCTTTCACATCCTCCTTTCTCAGTCGTTACTTACAGCCCGGGAGAAAACCCGAAGCCCTAGTTGGCAAGAATCTGAAGCCTGTTCCCCTACCCATGCCCTGATCATATTTATTTGTATATCTGTAGTTGTTTCAAAACAGTGTTTTCACAGAAATTGTTTCTCTGCTGCTTTAAGCTACCTGTGAGACTGAAGTAAAACCTTCTCTAAATGCGTCATTTTCACAGCAGATCTGTATGAAAATCTTTGTAATTTGTCAAATATTTAATATAAAACCTTTCTGTAACTTGGATTATGTTGGTTTGTTGTAGGTGTTTTTTGTTTGCTTGTTAGTTTCAATTTTGTATGGAAGTCCTGCACTGACTTAAGACTGGGTTGTGAGGGGGTTAGAGGTGATGACAAGTTACCTTTACACAGAAACTGAGCTGCACCTTAGGTGTGGTGTGAAGAAGGATCCCTGCATGGAAAAACAGTGATAACAAGCAGTAGCAGAAGTTTGAGATATCTAATATGGGAAAGATATTTCTGGCAAGTGAAGCAGTTCTTTGATAATGGTAAGATATTCGGCTTGAAGAGACATTTGTTCTTCAGCAGCTACTTTGACATTTAGTATGCTTCCATAAAAAAATCTGTTGTTTCATTTTAATTTGTTGCAGGAGCTGTAATGTCTTGGAGGATCTTTTCTGCCAAGATGGGGAGTTACTGCAGGAAGTGATCAGGCTGCACAGCAGAAGGGAAGAGGAAAGGGAGATAGACAGGATGTCCTCTGAGACCTAACAGCTTGAAAAGCCACCAACCTCACCTGCAGCTGAGAAGCTGGCAGTGTTCACCCCTAATATGAAGGTAAGTGCAACCTCTGGAGAATGGAAGAGATGGAAGCAGGTGACTTAGAGCTCAAAGAGGAAGACTCTTATCTCATCTAAAGGCTTGCAGCTACATCATAGGTTCACTATCCTTAAAGCTCAGTAGGAGCTTCATGTGCCTTCAAACAAAGGTTCATGATCTGGCCCACCTGAGCCTAAACTGTGCAACACCACCGGGAGGAAACAGTGATTCATTGCAGTGGGTGACTCCTTGCTGCATGGCACAGAAGCAACCATCTTTTGACCTGAGTATCAGTTGGAGAGATTTGCTGCCTGCCAGGGTGCTCTGTCCAGGATAATGTGTAGGGACTGCAAAAGCTTGTCTGACTCTCTGACTAATACCACTGCTGATCTTCCATGGGTAAGGAAATTATACTGCCAGAGAAAACATGGGCTCTTGGATGGTCCCATTGGTGAAAGGAAAAGAACCTGCATGTACGTGAAGAAGGCACCAGATGAGGTTCATCCCAGAGTCCTGAGGGAATTGGCTGAGGTACTTACCAAGCCACTCTCCAAGATATTTGAAAACTGATGACAATCAGGTGAAGTCCCAGGTGATTGGAAAAAGGAAAACATCGTACTTATCTTTTAAAAGAGTAGAAAGGAGGACCTTGGGAAATACCAATCTGTCAGCCTTCCCTCCATGCCTGGGAAGATCGTGGCACAGACCCTCCCAGAAGCCGTGCTAAGGCACATGTAGGACAGGGAGGTGGTTCTGGACAGCCAGCACAGCTGCACCAAGGACAGGCCCTGCCTGATCAACCCAGTGGCTTTCCATGATGGGGCCACAGCATCAGGGGGCACAGGAAGGGCTACAGATGTCATTTGTCTGGACATCTCTAAAGCCTTTGGCACAGTCCCCCACAACATCCTTCTCCCTTAAAATGGAGAGAGAGGTATTTCATGAGTGGACTATTAGGCAGATAAGAAAGTAGTTGGTGGCATCCAGAGGGTTGTGGTCAATGGCTCAGAGGCCAGATAGGTATCAGGGACAAGTGATGTCCCTCTGGGGTCTGTACTGGGACCAGTGTTATTTAATATTTTCATTTATGACATAGACAGAGGGATAGAGTGCACTCTCAGCAAATTTTCAGTTGACTCCAGGTGAGTGATACGGCTGACACACCTGAATGATGGGATGCCATCCAGAGGGACTGGGACAAGTTCAGTAAGTGGATCCATTGGAATTNTGAGTGATGGAATCCTACAATTGATAAAAGTGCAGTATATGGCTTCATGCTGAGGAAATACTTCATATTTTAATAAAATAAAAATAGTGTCAGTTAACTGTCGAAAGAAATCTCAGTCTAGCCACAGAAAGGAGAAAACAAAATCAAACCAGTTATAATGTAATTAGTCTGTAACAGAAAATTAATGATTCCTTCTGGAAAAGACTAAACTCTTGCTGAAGAGGGCTGGTTAATAAAGCTATGGGACAGATGGGGAAGTGTGTATGTAACTCTAGATTATGGGGACTGCAAATGTCACAGTCCTAAGCCTCCCCTCTTGTATGTGTTCTGACTACAAAAAAAAATGACATGGATATTTTGTCATACCCATAATTATAGTAAAAATTAAATAAGAACTAGCAGTATTAGTACAGTACAAAGAAAACAACTGATGAATCCTGTAAAAATTTATTTGCCTTTTTAAACCAAAATACCTTATTCTAGTCACTAACAAGGAAGAGAATGTCACTATAAGGCAAGTGGTAGGTCAAACTGTCAAGTGAAATAACTTCGTGGCTACCTAGCATGGTCATAGTGACATGGATAGTTTTGTCTGCCCTTGCAGGAAATATGGTTGTGGTTTTTGTGTTGTAATTTTCCCTGCCCCTCTATATGTTTTGTTTACAGACAGGGGTACATTTTAGAGCTAGGAAAGGAGAGAGGCAGAAAAGGTACAGCTCCCATGAATGCTGGCCAAGGATATCTGGCCCTGTGAATTGCTTAATACAAGGACAAACAATGTGGTTTTGAGAAGGGTTTGTAAGAGTCCCACCTATGCATTATACTTAGCAATGAACTATAATGCCTGCAACATCAATGCAGTCTTGGATTTCAGGTAGGTGCCGAAACTTTAATGAGGAGGATGCTGGAAAATCCTCCTTCCAAGGCACAGCCCAAGCACACCACAGCAGAACCAATAAAAGTGATCAGTCCTGGTGGAAATCAGCAGTCAGCACTGGCACCAGTAGCACCAGAACATTAAGGGAAGCATTGGTGCATCTAGGGCTGAAATTCTATAACCTTACTAGTAAGTGGACTGGGATATATGGAAACAATATGAAGAGCAAGTACCTCACCTTACTTTGGCAGTACCAGAAGGATTAAGATACACATTCACACAAAAGCTTTTAGATGATCACAAGAAAAAAAGGTTAGAAAAATGAAGGATTTAATGTCTTAGAGTTTGTGTGTAGAATAGCAAATGCCCATATTTTGAACAATCTGATCTAGGTCTCATAGCAGGAATAAATGACAAAGGTGTCAGAGATGCATACCTAAAATTGCACTGAAAGCAATGGCAAAATAAGGATTGTTAATTCTGCCTGAATCTGCTCTCACATATAACACTTTAAATTGGCTAAAAAGCTTTATACTGGTTACTGCTAGTATTTCACCTCTTTAGAGACATTGTCAGCAGAAGGATTAGGCAATCAATCACCGTTTAAGATCTAAGTTTGAAAAAGAATTGGAAGTTATTTGTAATTTCTTTTAGTCAGAGATACAAATGGTAGGCTATATGAAATATAGAATCACAGAATGACTGAGTTTGGAAGGCACCTCTGGAGGTCCTGTGGTCTAACCCCCTGCTGCAGCAGAGCCACCTGAAGCAGGTTGCCCATGATTGTGTCCAGGTGATTGCAGATCTCAGGTGGGGGAGACTCAACAAACTTTTAGGGCAGCCTGTGCCAGGGTCCAGCCACCCTCACAGGAAAAAAAGTTTCCTGATGTTTAGAAAGTGCCTCCTTGTGTTTCAATCTCTGCCCATTGTCTCTGGTCCTGTCACAGCACCACTGAGGAGAACATGTCTCTCGTTGTTGCACTCTACCTTTGGGTTTTTTTAGGTATGGATGAATTCTCTTTCCTGAGCTGAACCTATCTCAGCCTCTTCTCACAGGAGACACTCTCCAGTCTCTTCAACATCTACTAAAGATTATTGAGAATGGCCTTACAGTGGTACAGGCCAGTTAACTCAGCACTCATGGGAGCATCCCAACAGGGCTTCAATATGTTCAGATTTCTTAAGTGTTCCCTGACCTGATCCTCTTCCTCCAAGGAAGAATTCCTTATGCATTTTCCTTTCTCCACGGTTTTCATGTATCTCTGGGTTTTCTAAAGGGTGGGATTGCTAGTAAAGACTGAGGCAAAGAAGGCATTCTGTACCAAGGTGTTTTCTGTGTCATAGAATCATCGAACATAGAATGGTTTGAATTGGAAAGGGCCTTACAGATCATCAAGTTCCAACCCCCTCTGCT
Source organism: Notiomystis cincta (assembly GCA_013398075.1). Taxonomy (NCBI): domain Eukaryota; kingdom Metazoa; phylum Chordata; class Aves; order Passeriformes; family Notiomystidae; genus Notiomystis; species Notiomystis cincta. Next base: position 11,012 of record VZRX01018676.1, on the reverse strand, counting down.
GTGAGGAGGGACACCTTCCTCTAGATCAGGTCGCTCAGATCCCCATCCAATCTGGCCTTGGACATTTCCAGGACATCCACAACTTCTCTGGGCAACCTGTGCCAGTGTCTCCCCACCCTCACAGTAAAAAACCCTAATGTCTAACATAGACCTACTCTCTTGAAGTTTGAAGCCATTCCCCCTTGTCCTGTCACTACANGAATTCTTCCTTGGAGGAAGAGGATCAGGTCAGGGAACACTTAAGAAATCTGAACATATTGAAGCCCTGTTGGGATGCTCCCATGAGTGCTGAGTTAACTGGCCTGTACCACTGTAAGGCCATTCTCAATAATCTTTAGTAGATGTTGAAGAGACTGGAGAGTGTCTCCTGTGAGAAGAGGCTGAGATAGGTTCAGCTCAGGAAAGAGAATTCATCCATACCTAAAAAAACCCAAAGGTAGAGTGCAACAACGAGAGACATGTTCTCCTCAGTGGTGCTGTGACAGGACCAGAGACAATGGGCACAGATTGAAACACAAGGAGGCACTTTCTAAACATCAGGAAACTTTTTTTCCTGTGAGGGTGGCTGGACCCTGGCACAGGCTGCCCTAAAAGTTTGTTGAGTCTCCCCCACCTGAGATCTGCAATCACCTGGACACAATCATGGGCAACCTGCTTCAGGTGGCTCTGCTGCAGCAGGGGGTTAGACCACAGGACCTCCAGAGGTGCCTTCCAAACTCAGTCATTCTGTGATTCTATATTTCATATAGCCTACCATTTGTATCTCTGACTAAAAGAAATTACAAATAACTTCCAATTCTTTTTCAAACTTAGATCTTAAACGGTGATTGATTGCCTAATCCTTCTGCTGACAATGTCTCTAAAGAGGTGAAATACTAGCAGTAACCAGTATAAAGCTTTTTAGCCAATTTAAAGTGTTATATGTGAGAGCAGATTCAGGCAGAATTAACAATCCTTATTTTGCCATTGCTTTCAGTGCAATTTTAGGTATGCATCTCTGACACCTTTGTCATTTATTCCTGCTATGAGACCTAGATCAGATTGTTCAAAATATGGGCATTTGCTATTCTACACACAAACTCTAAGACATTAAATCCTTCATTTTTCTAACCTTTTTTTCTTGTGATCATCTAAAAGCTTTTGTGTGAATGTGTATCTTAATCCTTCTGGTACTGCCAAAGTAAGGTGAGGTACTTGCTCTTCATATTGTTTCCATATATCCCAGTCCACTTACTAGTAAGGTTATAGAATTTCAGCCCTAGATGCACCAATGCTTCCCTTAATGTTCTGGTGCTACTGGTGCCAGTGCTGACTGCTGATTTCCACCAGGACTGATCACTTTTATTGGTTCTGCTGTGGTGTGCTTGGGCTGTGCCTTGGAAGGAGGATTTTCCAGCATCCTCCTCATTAAAGTTTCGGCACCTACCTGAAATCCAAGACTGCATTGATGTTGCAGGCATTATAGTTCATTGCTAAGTATAATGCATAGGTGGGACTCTTACAAACCCTTCTCAAAACCACATTGTTTGTCCTTGTATTAAGCAATTCACAGGGCCAGATATCCTTGGCCAGCATTCATGGGAGCTGTACCTTTTCTGCCTCTCTCCTTTCCTAGCTCTAAAATGTACCCCTGTCTGTAAACAAAACATATAGAGGGGCAGGGAAAATTACAACACAAAAACCACAACCATATTTCCTGCAAGGGCAGACAAAACTATCCATGTCACTATGACCATGCTAGGTAGCCACGAAGTTATTTCACTTGACAGTTTGACCTACCACTTGCCTTATAGTGACATTCTCTTCCTTGTTAGTGACTAGAATAAGGTATTTTGGTTTAAAAAGGCAAATAAATTTTTACAGGATTCATCAGTTGTTTTCTTTGTACTGTACTAATACTGCTAGTTCTTATTTAATTTTTACTATAATTATGGGTATGACAAAATATCCATGTCATTTTTTTTTGTAGTCAGAACACATACAAGAGGGGAGGCTTAGGACTGTGACATTTGCAGTCCCCATAATCTAGAGTTACATACACACTTCCCCATCTGTCCCATAGCTTTATTAACCAGCCCTCTTCAGCAAGAGTTTAGTCTTTTCCAGAAGGAATCATTAATTTTCTGTTACAGACTAATTACATTATAACTGGTTTGATTTTGTTTTCTCCTTTCTGTGGCTAGACTGAGATTTCTTTCGACAGTTAACTGACACTATTTTTATTTTATTAAAATATGAAGTATTTCCTCAGCATGAAGCCATATACTGCACTTTTATCAATTGTAGGATTCCATCACTCAGCAGTAAGCAAGTCTGCAGAGTAAGCATGGCAAAAGCAACAGATGTTATTTACCTTGACTAAAATTACCACAAGATGTCACCAGTGTCAAATATAAGAAAGTACAAAAAATACTTCAGAGGCTTATTCAGGAAGTGTTTGCAAAGCTGGTTTACAAAACAGACATCCTACAAAAATCACCACTGTTGTAAAAATTTGCCCAGTTAAAGCAAGAATTTTTATAATACATACAAGTAACTGGTGTTACATCAATCTTTTAGCTTGGTTTAAAGAGGGATTTAGTTTGCGGTCATTGTGTGTATCTAAACCAGTCTCTTGGGTTTGATTTTAAACTTCTAACACTTTTAAAAATGTGGATTCAAATTAAATACTGAAATATTGAGATAGATGTTCTCTGAGTAGCCAATATTTTTCCTGAACATGTTGTGTTATGTGCTTTTTCAGTTAATTAATTTCTTTAATATTGGATATATGCAAGATTCCAAGTTAGGAGGATTTCCAAAGTAATTCCATAGTTGGAAAGACTTTCTCTTTTCTTGTAGTTTTCTTCAGAGTGTTATGTTTATTTGGTTTGGGTTTGCTTTTTTTTACAGGATGTGTGCTATGTTTGGAGTCACTGCTTGACATCTTGCCTTTTAAATAGTTTGCATCAGCACAGTTCAATACATTATCTTTCTAATCTGCTATGGTTTTTGTGTTAGTAAAAAGAAGAGACATAATGAAGATGTAAGGTTGTGATACCTCAAGATGTTAACTCAAAACTGAACTCATTTGTTTTAGTTTTACAGGGTTGTTAGTTAAGAGGTGACATCATCATTTTAGCAATGTCATTTTAGTGACAGACATCCCCATTTATCATTGTTCACATACAAAAAAAAGGAAAATAGGGTAATATGATACTGGATAGATAAGAAACTGGACCCTGTCCAGAGCAGTGATTCATCAAATCATTTTAGGGCAGGGTGTTCCTCTTCTACCAGTATCTTCCACAGGCAAAACCAGCATAGTTGCCAGGAATGAAAATATTGCTGTTCGACATTGACCCCAAGCTCCTTTTCTTTCATACTTTAGCATATCCAGTCACATTTATCTCAATAAACCTCAGTCTTTTCAAACTCCTCCCTCTGGAGGGTTTGGATTCTTACTGTTCTCATTCAAAAGCACTTCAGAAAGTAACTTCTGACGGAGCTGTGCTCTGCTTTCCAAGAAAACCATTCTCAAAAGACACTTGAACACTGCAGTTCAAACAGGGCTTCAGCCACACACATTTCTGACACCAAGAGAGGATGTCCCTGCCCTGCCATTTGTGTGACATGATTTTAAAATAAGTTGTTATCACATGATTGTGATGATCCTTAAACGTCATGGTTAAGCTTTGATATACTTGTCCCTAATTTTATAGCTGTGTGAACCACTTAGAGAAGATGATCAAAGGCCAAAAGCCAGAGAAGCTTCACTGAAACATGAATCAGAAATACAGTATCTGAAATAAATTAGGATCCTACAAAACCTATAATATTCATATCCACCTGAAGATCCCACAGTATGACTGGCAAGGAAAAGTAATACAGATTATGTATTACACACATAATACATGTGTGGCATGTGAGCTTCAGCACGACAGAGAGGCACTGGAGGACTCATGGGGCCCTTGCACTTTTGGGGCTCAGGGGGCTCCTAAGGTCTCACTACACATCTCAGAGCTGACACACTGTGGGTGCAGAGAAAGCTTGGGCACTTCTGCTCACCTTCTACCTTGTTTTCCTCATTTGACTTTGAATGCAGTAGGCGAGTGAATAGTAAAGTTCAGGAGCCCAGTTTCTCTTCTTGAGGCTATTGCACATGTCAGGGGGAAAGGTTGGTGTGCTACAGCCCCATGAATGCACTGTTCTCCACTGGCAAGGAAACGGGACCACGTTGGAGCAAGCATCATTTCCCTGTAAGTCTGTCAGAAATGCTTGGAAGAAAAGCACCTGCTCACTGGTCTGCCAGAGGACAGCTGTAAGCTGAGAGCTCAGCATCCTCACCGTAAAAAAGGGTTTCCTCGTGTCCATGGGGAACCTCCTGTATTTCAATACGTGAAAGAAGCACAAAGAGGAGGCAGGCTAGTGGTACCAACTGTTCTTTGTGGCAATGCCAAAAGATACCCAACAGCCCCGATACCCTGTTGCTGCGTGACCTTCCTTTGTTTTGTGGAGAAAAGACGTGACAGTGGGAGAAACAACGTACCCACAGCTGTCCCAGCAACTGTAAAACCAAGAAGCAGCCCCGGACATTGGGCTGCCTATCTGTTGCAGGCTTCAGAGAGAAAATGGGAGTAGTCATAACACCAGACCTACCATGAAGCACAAATGCAGTGAGATAAAAGTACTTTTTGAATGTGATATATTTTCTTTGTTAACTCCTATTGCGACAGCATGGCAGCAGAAATATAAAGGCTCCTTTCTCCCCCCTCTCCCAGTCAGTTTCCCAAGGGAGTTTGAGTCTGGTTGACTTTTAAGTCACCTGCAGAAGTACTCTCCATTTCATATCAACATCCAATTCTGCTCCGAAGATATGCTCTATAATAAACACTTGAGGCAGAAAGTTTGAATTCTCTAACTCACAGCACACTTTTTTTCAAAGCTGCCTCTGTCCATAGTCCCTGAAAAAAGCCACATCAGTCCCATGCTAAGTTAAGACACTTCTCTATTTATACTGCCTGTGGATGTCTGGCAACAGTATTTTAAAACTGCTCATTTGCAGATATGTCCCTGTCCCAAATGGCTAAACCAGTTTCTACCGCACCCAGGGACTTGCAGTAAAGTGCAAAGGTTCAGTTAGAGTATGTCCTGTCTTTCCAAATGTAACAATAGATTTCTTAGCAAAAATGATGTGAAAAAAATGTGGAGCAAAAGGGCCAAAAATTCCTTTTTTATACATTTACATTACAAACACTTTTTGTTTCAGGTGCTAATGTTGTGATCTATTTTCAGAGTAAGTCGAGTTATTAAGTACAGGAGAAAGAGGAAGAGAGACATAGGTTCAAAAGCAGATGAAACCAAAATTAACAAACTCTCCCTGAGTAACATTGTCACTTTCCCTGTTCAGCAATGCAGTACTGAGTACACCTGGTTGAGCAGAAACGTAGGCTGGACTACACAGTCTCTTCTGGGAAAATGGCCTGAGACCACTGGCCTGGTGGTCCTGTAACAAGACTGGATCAATATTTTCATGTGCTTGTTCTGGCTTGAGTGTACTAGCAATTACTTGGAAAATACCTCATTTATCCCTGCAGCAAACATTTCTCAGTCAGTGACCAGTTTTTCCTAATGAGGCTGTTTATACTTTCCATCCTTAGCTGTGCATTGTGGCAGTAAACTGTTGCTCTACCTTCTGGGCAACATCCCCTTAGCCAGTTAGTTTACTATAAACCTGCTGCCTGTGGAGAGCTTAAAATGCTAATTTCTTTATGAAGATTTTTGTTCACTTCCTTTTACTGTGTGCACCATGAAGGGCATTCATGCTCCTAAAGGTCATCATCGGCTTCATTGCAGTGAGTCAGATGGGTTGTGTGGCCTTCAGAGGAGTCACAACAAGGGTTTGGTACAGGTTGTAGCTTTGCAGCTTTGTAATAAGGTGTTGCAGCTTTGTAACAAACTCTGGGACTGGGCAAGTGGCTTCGCAGGACAAAATGGTAGGAGTGAGCCCTAGGCAACATGCAGATGATTTCCACAGTCTGAGGATCTTCAATTGAAAGTAGCACATGTCAGTGTCTTATACCAAAGCTATTCCTCCTCCTTTCCATTACTGGGCAGGAAAGGCAGAAGCCTGCTGCTGGGGGACAACAAGCTCTACAATGCAGACAAACCAGAAATAGGCATTTCACACACCCTCTATTGTCTGCAAGTGAATTCTCTAGGTCATAGCTGACCTTTCATCTAACTGATTTGATTTCAGACATTACACCCCATTTACCTCAGGTTGGAAAAAGACTGTAAAAGACCCTGAAGAAATGAAATGCAGATAGTGTACTAGTCTTTGAGGCTGTACACCATTAAGTGACAGTACACTTTTATTATAAAAATTTGAGAAAGCACATTTTTCTTATGTACCTCAAGCTTTATGAAATTCTACTTAAAAGACCAGTTGTACAACAAACCTTTTCAAAAAACAACTGTCTAAACAAGAATTTGCTTCCCCACCGCCCCCCAGCCTTAAGGCACCGTTTTGTACTGTTGTGACATTATACATAGAGCTACAAAAAACAAAGTATGTTAGGTTATGGAGTCAAGCCTTCAAAAGCCAAGAAATAACAAAATTCAGGCTGGTGTCATTAGCAGCTGTTTCTGGAAAACACTGATGAAAAGTTTGAGAGCAGGTGCTTTGTTGATGCCAGGCTGCTTGAATGCAGCCTCCCACAGGGATGAGTAACTGCATTGAGCTGAACAGACTTGTCACCCACTCCAACTCCTTCCTATCACACACTGCTCAAATGCAGAGTTAAATATTAGTGATATTTTTATAAGACATGGGAAAATATGGCAGTACTGTCATTTGGAAGATTGTATTTTGCATCTTGAAGTATGTGTATTATGAAAAAATGTTCTGGGGTACAAATACAGGATAAGGGGTTTACTGTTGCCCTGATTTTGAGTTAATCAACAAAAAGATAAAGAATTTAGTGGACTCTCATGTTCCAGACAGTTTTGTACCACAATCAGTGATAAACATATCTTCAAAGACATTGATACAAATATTTGAAAGCAGTATTAGTGACACAGTGCAGCATGTTGCTCTTCTGTTTTCTCACTAAAGGTGTGTCCCATGTGTGTTTTTGGAGTGACATACAGGACCAGTTCAGCAACACAATGCTATAATATAGAAAACACAACAGAATCCTCCACCAAAAGTATTGACAGTAAATCTTAGGCAAACAAAAGTCAAAGAATGCCCTGAACATAGTTATCTGCACGTGCTGCTTCACTGTGTCGTGGATGTCCATACCAACAAAAAGCACCCCATTTACACTGTGGCTGAAGGCACAAAATTACCTAGGCTTTTTTCCCCTGGCTGCAGCCTCCTTTCAAATCCCACTCACTCCTCCAAGAACGTGGGTATGGAAGTGTCCCAATGTGCCAAATACGCTGTACATTTTTCTATGCACCGTGCACAATGAGCCACAATGACCCACTTCAACAAATAAGCAACCCTTGACAGGGTTACCTTTCTCTTATTTTTCCACTATAGATATTTGTATTTGTAGATATTCTGAGAGTTGTCACTACAATGTAGTAACAGTTACTCACTCTTTAAAATCACAGTATATACCATTGGCTTTGTGGCTCCCCAGCTAAATTTTAGTTTTCGCTGAACTTTGCGGATTATTAACTGCATTTCATCACACCAAACAGCACACACAACATCTTAGTATTAAAAAGTTGCTAAGTCTCCAGATCTATGCATAGCTTTAGTACAAAAGTTTGAAAGAATTATCAGCACCCCATTGTTGTTTTCTGTTCCCAGGATTGACCGTCGTGCCTGGGAAAGCCCTTCAGATTTATTTAGCAATTATATCTCCACCCATTTTTGTGTTTGGTTTGGAAACCAGAGCAGGGGAGGCAGATTAGCCAAAACTAACACCACGTTGCAGGTGTCAGCTTTGTACAAACTCTCTTCATTCGCAACTATCTCAAGAGAACTGTAACAAATCTCATTTGCTCTTTGCACAGCCAAACTATAATGGAAAGCTACTTTCCAATGAATTGTGACAGCAGGAATGGTATACAAAATTGGGGGTTGCTTCCAAAGAGTAATATTGCTTCACTGTTTTCTGCTGCAGAAGAAATAAGGAAAACTTAGGCAGGATTCTTCACATGCTTTTTGTCTACATAACTGGGAGAGTCAAATACATCCAGATATTTCAGACCAGGTTCTGCACAAGGTTTTTGCTAGTTTGGTTTTAAAATCTGAGTTTTTTCTCTCTACAGCCCCACTTCTTTGCAGGTGACAGGCAAGAGGACACATTAGGTCTAGTGGTAGGGCTGTACAATTTTTCTGCATTGATTACCCAGTAAAATGAGTCCCCTTGTTGCTATCTAGAAGTAGGGGAATGTTAAGCACAGGGAGGATTTCTCTGTGCAATTCAATTTTCCAAAAGTTTTTTCATCTGCATGTTCAGAAGGACAGACCTCTATCCTGAGAACATATCTAAAATGGCAAGGACATGTTTAGAATCTCAGCATCTAGGCCTCTGAATAAAGCAAATCTGCAAATTTATAAATGGTCCACACATTCCAGGTGTGCAGCTATACTTGTCTGCTCCTTCTCTTCCTTTTGTTGAAGATTTACCCTTGCTGTATGAAGCCCTAAGAATTTGAAGGGCACTGTGCTAGTACACTGAGAAGTTTTAACTTCTGAAACTTCAAAATGCTTTTGTGCCAACAGGTCCTTCAGAGAAGATGATGCAGTCTGTTTCCCAACAACTCTTCCTTGAGTTCCTTGAGGAATTCTCCATCAAGACTGTCCGTTGTATGCAGGATGTCCTAGCAGAGAGAAAGGATGGACACATTAAACCACTGTAGAAAGGATCTTTGCCAGACGTGTATTGTGAAAGCAAACTCTCTCTTGTTGAAGGACAGTACGTTGGGAGCACTGTTCTTTCCATAAAGGCACACATAACTTCCTCCACTCTTGGTGCAAACCAAACACCTAAGAGCCTGTTTGAATGCGGGGCTAAGCACAAGATTATTTGACAAGTGATGTCAGTGTAAACTAATCACTGTGATATTAGGTCCCTGTTAAGAAGCACAACTACTCCAATCAATGAAAAATGTTTTCAGGTCCTACACCAAATATTCAGAAAAATCTAATCATTGCTTTTAAAATTGTGGTGCGTGACTCTCTTACATCTTAATACTGCTGTATTACGAATTATCTATTATGAAAAAGATACAAATTCATCATACACAGTTAATGTTTGCATTTGCTTAATAGCCTGGGTTTAATTCACAGTATGTATGTGGATAAAAGAAAAAGAGCGATTCAACATTTAATAACATTTAGACTACTGACAACAAATCTGAAATCCAATGCTTACTCAACTTACTGGATTCTAAATCTAGAAAATGGCTGCTAACCTGATTTTCCATTATCTGGTATTACTTTTTTCCTATTGTATTCTCACTTAGAGTATTCATTTCACTTAATTTGTTTTGTTCCTGTACACACTCAGTATTACTTGATCACCTACCACCCTACAGACCAGCACATACTCAGTGCAAGCTCTCACTTAACAGCAAACCATTCCTCTGCTGTCATTGCATTGGGATCTTATGTAGTCATCAACTCTTCAGTTCAGAAGAGAACAGCTTGTCCTCCCTTCTCTTCGCAATTCCTCTGACGTTGCAGAAAGAATTAAACCCTGCACGTTACCCCCAGTTATTCAATCTGTACTTTAAGAAAATCCCCACCCAAAAAGCTTTGCGTGAAACTAGCAGTATTTTCTCCTGCCTCTCTGCCCTGCATTTCACCCCTTTGCAGAAGGGTGTGGTATACTCATCTTCCTGAAATGGGGCTTAGAAGATAAGTGTCATGGAGCATTCTGCTGTGCCAAGCCTGCCTGGACAAACAGAACAAAAAAAAAAGGCTGGTTGCAGTT
>VZRX01018675.1:139757-195741 GCA_013398075.1 Notiomystis cincta | reverse complement strand
TTATGCTGCGCACAGTGGGTCCCCTCCTCCCTCCCTGCCTCCCTCCTTCTCTCCCTCCCTCCCTCCTTCCCTCCGCCCTCCCTGCCTAGGAAGCTCTCTCTCTCCCAGGGGACAAGAATTCCAGTGGACCCAATTAACACTGTACTTTGCTGGCTCCTTGGTATGATCGATATTAAATAAGAGGAGTTTTAGCAGCGTTGAAAAATAAAGCAGCCATGTAATGTGTGGCTGATGGAGACTGCATTTTTCCTCCTACGTCTCTACTCCCCCAGTCTCGAAACGATCCAACGCAGCAGAAAAAAAACAATTTCAAAAGCATGTGCCAGTACCAGTGATCCAAGCTGCATCAGATATTTGTTAGGAACTTGATGGGAGCCCTCGGCTGCTCATTTCACTAGCTTCGGCAGTACTTTAATAAAGTGGATTTACAAATCAATGGAAGGAATCCAAAGGTTCACAAACAGGCTCTTTCATCAGGTCCGCTGCCTGACCGTACAGGAAGTTTGCTGAAGGGGTCTGGGGACTGTTTCACCAGCACACTTGTTTTCAATGGACTCCCAACAACATGACTTGTTTGGTTTGGTGAAAGAAAGGCAGTAAGAGGTTCACTGCTTTAAGGGAATGCAGCCTAGTGTGTTTACTGCTTCATTCCTGAAGCACGTGTGACAAGGAATCCTACAAATTGCAAATTATTTTAATTTGAAGGGGGAAGTTGTTGGGAGGCAGTAACCTTCTTTGGTCCTGTTTTCCCTGATCTATCAATCACAGATTGCCATGAAAAAACAATCTACTACAGGCTCTCTCTATAGAGAAAACCCAATTACTAGCATTAACTCTTGCAGTTGCAAATTAATACAATACAGTCCACAACTGATAGAATCTGCCTGCAAGCTATTAATCTAAAAATAAATGGGTGGTTTGCTTAAATCCAACTGGATTGAAATGCAGAGTTTCCGTATTTCTATTTGTAAAACTCATTGGAAAGGAAAGAAAGCCATATTTATTTGCTGTGGCCAGTACAATTCCAAGCTAAGAGTAGCCATCAGTGAAACTGCCTACAATTACAGGATTTCAGCACCAGTAGCTGCTTTTCCTTTTTTGTTTCTGGGGTGGCCATGGTCTTCAAATTAAACCAAATAAATAGCACTGAGCAATATCCTTGATTGAACAGCTGGGTTGACCACTGATTTGAATCCATCTTGTTAAATTAATGTTAGATTACATTTCCATACAAATAAGATCAATTAAAAATACTCATAAGACCATGCGATCAAAGGCAGTGAAGAGTTAAATTAACTCAAAAGGCCTCCAATTAAATAATGTTAAGGTTATGATTCTCCCTCTAGCTAACAGAGGGAAAAAAAACCAGAAGCAGGTCAAATTTCTGTTATTGACTACAAGCAGTAGATCCAAATATCACACCATTTGTCACAAATTCTTTATGATGCCAAGTAACATACTTCACAGTTAGATAAACGTGGGGCATGCAGAAATCCCAAGCAACGGTCAACTTTCCCAAGACTTATCACAAATCAAAGGTTTATTTACATGGAAAGATCCAAAAGAGTGCAGCTATACTGCTTACATACATGAAAGCATGTTTCTTGAGCTACAGTAGTTCCAGGCTCACATACTTGCACCTGTATTTGTGGTGAAGATGCTGTACTTCACAAATACCTTTTAGCTGACATGGGTTTTTTAAGCAAAAAGGGTTAGGGAAGAAGTACCCCAAAGTATCCCTTATTAACACAGCACTAAGCAGGACAACACTGGGTGACAGTTTGAAGGAGAGGAGAATAACAAACCTTCACTGGAAATCGCAGGAGTTTATGTAGATTATCAGTGCTTCACAGTTGTTACTGATCCAGCACCACAGCATGGCAAACTGGATTTGAAATGAGATACAGAGATCACTGGTAATACCAACCCAATAGTCCAGGGTCAGCAAAATGACATTTCTCTTTCAGCCCCCTACCCTAAATTAGGGGGCAATGCTAATTGGCTACAGTGTCCCTGAAAGTGGCCTAAACCTTGTACACAACACTTCTCTCAAATCACTTGGCTTTGGGACAACATCAGAGTAAAGGAACACATCCATACACTCACCCTGGCAAATCCAATTGTTTACACAAAAAAACACTTTAGTAGGGATATAGTGCACTGAATCTATACTGGCTATGGAGGCCCAGTGGGTAGTTGCATTTCAGGAAAGGTTGAGGTTTACAGCCACAAAGGGGCACATAAGGGCTCTTGGAACCCTAAATGATCCATCAGTTGGTCTGTCATCACAACACTCCCAGGCACTAGGAATGTCTTTATTATCCCCATTTTGTAGATGATGATTTGATGACTGAAAGCCTAAATTGCCTCCCCAAGGAGATGCAAAATGTGTTGAAGAATAGCAGGAAACTGATTCCAGGCTCTTCAAGCCCCTTACTTGAGAAGACTGTTCTTGTTTCAAACACAATCAACTGAATTTGATGTATTTTTAAAGTAAAGCTTCATTCCTTAAAAAAATATCAGCACCATTCTAGACTACTCAAGTTTGAATCAAAGCACTGTTCATGGTATTTGAGCAACACTTGTTCTTAAAAATTCTCCACGTGTATTCACTCTCAAGTTTTATTCCAAATAAAAATTCACGCTACTTTACTAGAAAGTAATTTGAAGATTATTCAACAATTAGAATTACAGTCCCTGTTTGGTAGGACATTTCAAGCCAGTGGGAAATTCAGTGAAAGGACACCTCATATATGTGAAGGAAAAGGGATAGAGAACATTTCTCAAAATAAGCCAGTATGCCAGGATCAGACCAAGCCACTGGTCAATGTCCTCTTAAAGTAAAAAGTCTTGAATGCCACAGTGAAGGTCCTGGTCCCTGGCTGCCAACAAAATAAGCCCTTCTGTTGCTGGAGGCAGGGAAAGAGGGATGTGCTGCACATCCTTGTGCCGGGCAAGGGGCTCCCAACACACAGGCCACCACTGCTGCCACCATCAGACATGAGGCCCTGGTAGTCACACAAATAGAATCCACAGAACTGGACACATTCAGCCTAAAATAATTGGGAGGAAGAAGTACTGTTCTCAGAATTTGCTTTATTCACACGAAAGGCAACTGTGTAAGCTGTAAGGAATACCCACCAGAAGTCCAAGATGGAAAAACGCATCAAAGAAAAAGAGCTGCTACCAAAAGAGAAAGAAGTCAGTATTACTACCTGAGGGCAAGAACTAATGATTGCTAAGGGGGCAATACTATAGGATCCAGAGGAGAAGCTATGAAAATTTTTTTGTCTCCTCTTGAAACTACACTGGGAAGTGCCTTCTCTTTGGACAACCATAATCTATCTGGGTACCTCCAAGAAGGCATGACCAAAATTGCAAACATGGAAGATTAGCTACGTAAAGATAAATGGTGTAACAGAATTTCTAACAGCTAATCCACTTTATTACAGGCATCATCAACTCTGTTCATTATATAAACCTCCCAATTCAACTGTTCTCAAAGAGACTACAGCCTTTGGCACTATTTAAAGTTGCTTACATTTTCTAATACACTCATTTTGATTATTAAAAGGGAAATAAATTGATAGGCTTTTCTCTCTTTCTATCTGTTTTCATAACAGTACAATAGATACTAGAAATCACAAAAGAAGAGAAAACATTTAACATTTAACACACCTCAGCTTCATAACATCAATACTCAAAAATAGAAACAAGGCTGAACACGTGGTGATGTGGTCTTTGCTCAAGAATGTGAAAAAATGTCTGCAGATATTTTAAATATTTACCAAATGAAGGGGATGTATATCAGGTTGCAGAGCTCTGGATTAAACACACTTTCAAGAGATGATGATTCATGTTAATGTACATCAGTAGGATTGGAGGTTTGCTTTGTTCTTCTTAATTTCTAATTACATTTTAGTATCAGAATAAACAGAGAGAACACATAAAGCCAGAAACTAAACCCAAACTAAAATAAAGGAAAAACAACCTTTTAAGGCACTTAACATCAGAGAAGGTTAGTCCGCTAATTACAATTTACAACCAGACAGTAAACCATGGTGAGGTTCAGCTGACTAATGCTCTGCACCATTATGTAGCAAGTACCAAAGATAAAAGGCCAATTTCCTATTTGAAAATTTGGTTTCAGTAATGTGCAGCTGCCAGTCTGTGGGGCTGGGTGATTACCTCCCCGACAGCATCCACCACGGAGGTCCATCAATCCCAAATGGAGCTGCAGTGCCCACTGCATCCCTTCCATGCCCCAGCTCTTCAGAAGGTGTTCCTACCTCCCAGCATGAGGGGTTCATTGCACTCTATGCCAAAGCAACTGTGCTTTGCTGAACTGGGAATTGGGAAGTCTTGTTTACATCCTCATGATGCTAACAAACTCTCTAAAGGCACTTTATTTCAAGTGACCTAATAATGTTGACTGAAACAAATTTTCACATTTTTAAAGTCCTTATCCAGTGGGTCTGTAATACATACCCTCCTGAGAAAGGTCCTACAAAATATAATAGAACACAAACCTAGAAAACAACAGTTATTTCTTACCATTCCCACCAGAGATGGGAATGAGTGAGTTCTGTATGAGCAGGGTGGTGAATGACAGTGTCCCCAAAATCTGACTGTAGCACAGATAAGCAAACCTAAACTAATTTTGAACAAGACCGAACAGCATTGCTGTTCACAACAGTGAAGTTACAAATATCAGCACAGACCACATAAATCTAATTAGGATCCAGGAGGCTCTGACCACTGACCATACCGTGACAAGCATCTTTTACCATGGCTTTGTGGCAGACACAACCACTCAGGCAAGCTTGGTTAAAGCAGCTGGGACACTTTTCATGCTTCTGCTTGTAGCATTAGAAAGATCTTTAATTTACTTGGGAGGAAGGAGCCCTTTCTAGAACGAACTGAAATAAAAATAAAATTAAAAATAACATTGGAAGAAATTGATACTACGCAGCTGTAAGTGCTAGGTTGTGGTTCCCAAAGCAGCTACAGGTAGTGCAGTACACTTCCTAGGGCATCTGCCTGCCCCACTGAGTCAGCCTGGGCTGATGCTGCTGTCAGCTTGATGCAGTCCATCCTACCAGGTGTTTAGGATTCCATGATGTATGTCTCATCCCTATCCCTGATCCTGCTCACAATGAGCAGGAACACAGGACAGAGCTCTTCTCAAGCAGTTTTTCTACACAACCCCTCCAATCATTTCTCCCAGTGCAGACTGAGTTACCACACTTTGGTTCTTTCTCTGCAGCAAGGAAACCTTCCCCCAGTGCTCTGGCTTGGCAGCTGAGGAACAGAGCTGGCTCAAAAGCAGAGAGACTTGTACCTTAACAGAGCCAAAAGAGCCTGCAGTGTTGGTTAGGGCACACCAGCCAAAGTCTACTGAAGAAGCAACTACGTGGGATAGTGGGAAGGGAAAATAAGTATGCACAAGAGCATTACAAGTACCTAAGAAAATTACTGTGTAGTGGTCTGTGATTTCACTGAGAAGATTATATGATGCTATGACTCCACTGCTAATTTTGGTTACTGATACATCAGGCCTTTCTATAGGATATTGGCATACAACATGGAATATATTTTAAGTGTCACTTTTCTTAAACATACATCTCCAACACATGCTAATAACAGTTCAAATGAAAAACTCTGCCACATCACAGATGCTCACATCTATTACCTTCGAAAACAGAAAGTAACAGCTAAGCATCATTCCTCAGAAATGGAGAGAGAATGTGGGAGAAGAGATGGATAAATTTGGCAAGAGATTGCAAACGCCCAGGATTTCTGTCTCCCGCTCACTGCAAGCTTCCATCCTTTACTCCGTCTCCGGTTTTATTTTAGCAGCAACTTTTCTAAGCACCTTTTGCAAGCAAGCTCAAGAGAACACAAAGTGTGTTGGCACATCCCACCACCACAACCCTGTCACTGTGGTCAAGCAGTCAAACCCCTCATCAGCATATTTTCAGGATACGCGTTGCATTGGGAGTAGTCAAAACCACTCCTTGTTTTATGTGGACACCACCTCTGAGAGTCTCCTAAGAAGATTCTGGAAAGATACAGCTTGTAGGGGGTCTTCAGGCACACAAGGAGAGGATGATTACTGAGCTCACCCTCCCATTTGATGGGCATCCCAGAAGGTCAAGTATGTTAATTCCAGATTAATAGGTAAAAAGACAATTCTCTCCTCTGATGCCTTGTTCTCCAATGGTTTGGTAATGCTTTTCTCACCAAAGCTCTTCCCCACTCCTTTCCCCTCTTTCCCTGCCCGTCCTCCTCCCAGAAATGTTTCATGTTCTGTGGTTTGCTTATATAGGTCTCAGTTACCACTTAGAGAGGAAGAAAGAGAAAATAGAGAAATCACTCTGAAAGACCATCTATTTCTAACAGGTTTCCAGCATGGCCAGACTGATGTGCCCATTATTAGGAGAGACTGGATGATTGTGATTGTCTTACAATTTTGACAGTTTCTGTCATTCTCAGAACAAATGTTCTACAAGTTCTGCCCTATTTTCTAAATTTCATAAAGTCACAATTTCCATCCATTTTGGAGAGGTCTTCTGAAGCAAAGTTCATGGGTCTTTAAAATGACTTGTGCTCAGGACTACTTCTTCAAAGGATACAAGGCTCGTTGCTATGGTTGCTGAAGGTTAAAACTCTCAGAGATGATGCTTTTATCAAACCCAAGCACCAGCTGTGGGAATGAGTCCTAAAGGTTGTGGATGCTCCACAAAAGCAGCTTCAGGAATAGAGGCCCTGGCAAAGGAAGCTGGGAAGTGAGCAGATAAAAAGAATGCAGCACCCTGTTAGGCAACTGGGATGGTCTAATCTTGGTGGATTGGTAGAAGAGAGAACGTCCCAGTAAAAAGAGACAATAGAGGTTCAGGTCTTCCCTTTCAACTTAGTTTCAATGTACATGACTCCAGGTCTGACACAGTAATAGGTATGTATCAGCCCTCTGGTAATTCTGGGACTAAACAGCATTCATCAACATGGGCTTCAAATCCCAAAGGCAGGGAGGATGGTAAGTCAGCAGCTACAGTCTACCTTTCACAGCAATCCTCAGCCAGCCTCAAGAGGACCTCCAAACTCTTGGTTCACTGTCTCCAGCAAAGATGAAAAAACAAAGTCCAGAAGAATCCATTTTCCTTAAATTGTATAGTATTGTCATGAGAAGAAAATTTACAGCTTCATCCATTTTCATAGCCTGTCTTCAACTCCCCAAACCAATACAAAGAAGAGGGGAGAGGAGCAGGGGTGAATAAATTTACGTTGCCCTGGTTGCTGCTTTCCTAAGTAATTTTGAACTCATCCTTCCTCAACAAATAGAAAGGTCAAGAGCAGCGCTGGAAATCCACACCAAGAGACTCACTGGGCAGAAGACAGAGCAGCACCATCTCCACCATGTGCGCCGTGATTCAGTCGGGCTACATGTAGCTCAATGACCTCCACTCCAAAACTCAGGTTGGGGTCTTTAGCTTATACACTGTTATTACAGAGATTCCACAGCTCCTTAACTTCTGATATTTCACACAGAATAAAAATGTCAGAGCAAAGGACATCCATGTCATTTGCACTGAGCCATCTGAAGGTGGTAAAACAAGTGAAAATGCGACAGAAGTCAGAACTCCAGCCCATAATATCCAGCACTATACAAAATGAGGACAGAAAAAGAGAGATGGGATAAAATACAGCATATCCTGTGAGGTTCAGGTTGTGGCAAATGATGGAGACAGCAGGTCAGGGTTCACCATATAGTAAGCAAAGACTTCAGTTTAATTGTTACTAAGCTACGCAGTACATGAATAATAGGGTTTATGGATGTTCCTGGCAGAGACAGAGGGAAACCCATCCTCTTGGGGCAGCTAAGTGCTTGACTTCTGTGTATTTTTATGTGTTTGTCAAACACTTAGACACTATAGGCACTTATAATCCTTTAAATAAATAAAATGCATTGCGTTAGTTCAGTGCAAAAAGGCACTGTATCAATGCATGTTAACTACTTTCAGTGGAAATTATAACAGGGTATGGGCATAAGTGCAGCCAAAAGAAAAGCCTAATAAAAATAAGGTATCAAGGAGAGAGGGGAGGAAATGAAAGGCTGGAAGAATTGTAGCCTAAAAAAATCAGAACAGTAGAACTGAGAATAGCTCAGATCATAAGATAGGGAGGGAGAGAAAGCACCTCCCGTTTCACTGCAATTGGACCAGCTTACATTTCATTAGAGGGAATCCAGGATAGGCAATTGTGTAATCAAGAGCCAGACAGCTTTACTCATTTATAATTAATTCAGAGTACTTTGAAAGTGAGCTTAGAAAATAGCCAAGTGCTTCCCTTCAAGGAAACCTCTTGTAATGTTTCTGCAGGGCACCGCAAGCAAAGCAGAAGTTGTTCAGCTGAAGACAAAAGGTTTTCTCCTGACATAAATGAATAAAGTGTTACCACAGGCAGTGAAGCGGAGAACATGGCCCATCTTGAAGGAAGGCTTTCATCCAAGCACTGTACTTTTTACAGCAAGAAACACCATTCTGGACTATTTTACACCATTTTAAGGGTCAAGAGAAGTCTCAATACATTATGGACTGAGATGCAAACTATTCAGTATTCTATTTACTGTACATAGACAACTGTTCCCTTAGAGGCAAGCAAGACTTTTTGGCTCCAAAACCAGAACCAGCACTTCCATCTACACACAGCACTTGCCAGAAGAGTGGGTTTTAAAATCCAGCAGTGTTGCACTGCCCCCCATAGAGCCCCCATCCTCCTGCATTGACAGCAGAGCCCTGCACGCTGGCACTGCTTGTTTGTTCAGATCCTCAGGTATTCATTAGCTGTCCTGTGCCCACACAAATAATTCACAAAGTTAAATGCTGCCTTCCGTTTTGTGTAGTTACTAATTTATCCACACTCAGCCTCTCATCTGTAATTCACACTGACATTAATGAAGAGACAAATATGTGTGTAACAGAACAGAGGCAGGCCAAAATAAATGAGAAAAAAATGTGGTCACCAGAAACCAATTTTATATTCAAAACTACTGTGGAAATCACCGGAGTGTTGAAATCAAGTGAGAAGGAAAACGTACCAAAACCACACACTTGGACTGGGGGAAGAGGGGGGGTGCAGGGATGAAGTTGCTAGCACATACAATCAGTCTCAGACTCATGGAAAAGAATATAAATATTTAGACATGAACAGACCTCTTAAAATACAGTTGCAGAGTCTGCTGGCACATGGACAAACATACAATAAGCCCACCAATGTGGAGACACAAATCAGGTAAATCAGACATGAAATTGGCAGGCAATATGTGCAAGATGCATTCTGTAAAGGCAAAAATGTGTTCACCACCAAATACAAAGATGATTTTTCCAAGACAATCCAAAGCTGCACTGTAAAAGAAATAAGTATTAGCTATTTAAGGCTGTTCATCTAAATGCTATCAACTGAAGCACATGGTGTTGGCTTCTTCCTCCACCAGCGCTCTTCTTGCTACAACAAAAAATGAAGGATTTAAAAAGAAATACTTGAACAGTGTTGCTACTTTGAAAGCTGAACATCTTCACAGATGGCCCTGAAAGAGTTAACTGCTTCAGAGCTCAGATATTCTCTTTCCTATGTCTCACGGTAAGTACTAGAAGATTTATGTGCAATGAATTTCCAATTACTGATCTGCACCAGCTGGGCTGTCAATCAGCCTGCCTATACAGTGCATGTCTTCACCTCACCATGTTCTCCTTGCATGTAGGAGCACACACAAAAGCATGTAATTCTTATATTCCTACCAACTGGAGTAGGGGAAATGTTGCTTTGGACTTTCCTTGCTACTCCAGCCTAAGACAGGCATTATTTTCTCACCATGTGTCCAGGAGAACAATGCCAGTCATGACTTTGAGACATCAAAGAGTATTTCAAAAGCAGAGTGACATTTCCTCCAAGGCTACTCCCATTAGCAGTCATTTGCAGGGAACGCAGGGTATGAGGGAAATCTGGGAGGGATGCCCTAGGATCAGGACACAAAATTCTCCTACACTGGTATATGAGGTCCAGATGCAAGTATCAAAGAAAAGAAAAAACTCACCACCCAATGGAAGTCTTTATCATCATTTTTCCCTGATAAAAAAAGTACAAAGTTGTCATACAACTAGATATAGTAACTTCAGGATTTCAAAAAAGCTCATCAGATTTCACTTAAAAGGTACTATCTCACAATAAATACTAAATTCCTTCACAGACATCTCACAGTTTCAGCTCAGTATACACGGAAAGTTCATAAAAACAGGTGTGCTACTCAAGGTCATTAAACAACCATTTTAATGGATTATCATTTATTTCTTTAATACTCTGAGTCGTTCTTAGCACCACCACACATTCTTTACTTTATTTCTCAGCCACATGACTAAGGGAAATGCTTGAATCAATAAACCTTCGCAGAGCAACAGTAAGCAATATAACCAGTGATTAAATCTTGTTTTTGATGTAGAATTCAGCCTGAAGAAACATAATTAAAAAAAAGAAAACCTAACCGCAAAGCTCAGAAAAAATATTTTCCTCTCCTGTTTTCTAAGATTTCACTAATCCATATCCCTGAAATTAAAAAAAAAAAAACAAAACAGAACAACCGAAACATCTTAGACATGGCATCATCTTTGAGACTTTGTCTGTTACGACATGGTATTACCTCAGGCTGTTGTTTTTTGCACCTGCATTTCACTTCCTAACCTGGGTTACAGAGAACATGATTCCTGAAAGGTTAATTAGCAGCTATGTAAGCAGCAAATCCTTGCTGTGTATCAGAGTGAGTGTGTTTTACTGCAAAGGTTGAGCGTCCTGCGAAGGGCAGGACTTTGAGATACGGCACCAAGCCAGATCCTTTAGCAGGACCCGTAAGTTTCTGTGCCCGTAGAGGCCTTACCAGAGCATTCTGGAAATTTTCATCCAGGCTTGGCTGCCTATAAATAGAGTTGCAGCTCCCGGGGGCTGTGTGGCTGTGTGCTGCTGGTGTGCTCCGAGTTGCTAAGGAGATGGCAGAGCGAAGGCACAAACTGCGTGGGGAAACCAAGAGGAGAGCAGCACCGCTCCGGGGTCTGGCTGGCAGCCAGGGAGGTATCCTCCTGCGGCTATCCTCTGGATCAGAAGGAAAAAAAAGAAGAGAAAAAAACGGCTGGAGCTTCCCTCTCAGCCTGACACAGGCCAGATGCTGGGAACGCCAAGGCAGGCATTCCCATCAACAGACTCCTGAATAATTGTAACAAACCATCAACCTTCTGGGCTCTCGCAGCATCCCTGCTTCCTATAGCCAGACCTGGCTTCTTTATGACAGAGGAAAGTAATTATAGATTACATTACAAAGCTACAACTAATGGAAAAGGAATTTTTGAATCCTTTTATTATTTTGCATGTAGACTTGTAAACAAGACGGGTAGGCCAAAAGTCAAGCTTTGATTTGTAACTGTGGAACAAACTACCTAAAGGAACTGAGACTAGTACGACTCCTCATGCAGAGTTTTCAGATCTGAGCCAATTCATTTATCTTTGACTAGAGGATGCCTGATTGGACATGGAGTCTGTCTCAAGACAATGAAGGAAGATAAACGTTGTCCTGATTTAAGACTGGATGCAGATACTACTGTCCATTTTAGCTGGTGAAACAACATCCCCAAATAGGAGATAAATCACTGTGATGGTAGCAAACATCAGCAAGACTGAGTGCACACCCTGACAAGAGAAGGTTTTGCATTTTCAGCATGAATGGAACTACAATTTTACAGGCGTGTTTCAGGCTTACTTAAAGTTTATGCAGAAGCAACTTCACAAGTCCTTCTGGTGGACTGGACAACTGCTTGAAGATAAAGGTAACTACAAGAAAAATGTAAGAGTAATTTCTAAGAACAAAACCCTTAGGAAAACAAAAATGACAAAGATACAGGAATTCCTCAAGAGAAACAGGCAAATACAGAAACAGCCAAGGCTTTTCCTGCAAATGCAGCAGAAATGCTCTGTGGTGTTAGCTGTAGTTTCTCACAAGATCGCTTGGTTGGGATAGAAAATTAAATGCTTTTGTTTCCCAAGACTCATCCACAGCTAAAATGATACGTTTTACAGAACAAAGGCAGTCTCTCTTGCCAACAGTATAAGCTCACCTCTCAATGAAAAAAGCAACAAAGACTTAGCAGAAAAGGTGTATTTTTCTTTGTGGTCACTGCTGTTTCAAGGCATGGAAGTATCAAAGTGTGTCTGACAGTTTCTCAATATTAAGTGAAAAAAGAAAAACTGAACTTTTTTTTTTTTCCCGAGACAGCAGTGAAACCACACTAAGAATATTTGAAATAAAAAGCACGTAGAGCACGACTGATTTGAACTCTTACTGTCTTCCATCTTTCACAGACACTAATGCTAACAGTAACTTGCTAGCAACAAATTGATGGGAAGAGAAGGAACATATGATCACGGCTTATTTCCCAGTGTACATATTTCTTAATATAGAAAAGTGTATGATAGATCTGCCACCATCTGATCTTGATTGTTGTAAAACCAGTCATTCTGCCTTCATCTGCCAGAAGAGTTTGAGAATTACTGGGGATATTTTTGGCAGCCTTAAGAACACAGAAGCACTAAGGCATATTCCCAGAGGACAGTTGAAAGTTTCTTAATAATTTCTATCTATTAAATGCCACTTTTGCACATTACTCCAGGATTGTCCAGTGCAATTTTAAGTTAATTAAGGAAGAGGAAAGTGGGGAAAGAGGCTTCAGATCTTAGTGCTGTTACTGCCTTTCTTTTTTCTCCACAGAAGTTCTATTTTTTATGACACTCTTAAAAAATCAGAAATCTGGTCTTGTATCTAATAAATTTTATGACATAATACATCCACTGAAGAGGTAACTTATAATAAAGATCTTATAAAATATTATTTGGTCATAAATATAACCTTCAATGGGGTGGTGGGGGATCAACAACCCTCTCACATATAAAAAGGTGCTGGGGGGGGGGAAGTGGTGAGAGTTCTTATTCAATGATATACACTAGTTTTGAAGACCTAACTTCACATTTTTGATTTCTGGAAAAAAAGTATTTGTGCCCTCATTCAGCCACATTCCCTACCAAAAAAAAAAAAAAAATTCTAATTTTTTCAGGAAATTACAAGGATGAAAGAGCCAGTATAATTTAACAAAAGGCTGAATACAAATTATTTATATGAGGAATACTAGTATGGCCAAGACGCAATGGGCACAAATTGCAATACAGGAGACTCTTTTTAAATATAAGAAAAAAACCCACGATCACTTTTCCACCATAAAGGTTGTCAGGCACTGGCACAGGTTACCCAGAGAGATTATGGAGTCTTCCTCCATGCAAATGTTCCAAGTCCAACTGCTCATGGCTGTGGGCAGCCTGCTCTCACTCGCCCTGCCTCGAGCAGAGGCTTGGACTGGATGGCCTTCAGAGGTGCCTTTCCACCTCAGTCAGTCTGTGATTCTCTGATTATTAAGAACAAATATCCAAATTGACCAATTGTGTTAAGGATAAGTATCAAATTTAATCTAATCTCAGCTATACAAATAAAGAATTTAATTTTGAAAACTTAAGCCATTAAACTGGTAATAAACTGTCCTTTTAAATGAACAGAAGTCATAAGTAATCACATTTCACATTTGCTAGCCCAGAGAAGAGTGTGTACAAAAGAAAAATACCGTTTCTTTTTACATCTCTTATATTTCCAACGCTTGAAGTGCTGTGCCAAGAAATTCTCCATTTTCCAATTAAAGGAACAATTTTGCAACAGGGATTCTGGTTTTATCTCTGCACACTGCTATAATAGTGTTGATGGCTATGACCTCTTTTCCTGTCAATCTTTATTTCCATATGCTATCTGATTGACTGTCATACCTCCTGTATTTCCCTTTATATTTTCTCCACTTCCTAAGCTTCAAACTCATGTAAAGTTATCCAAAAACAGCACCACAATAAGACAAATAAACCACACAGCCCTTTGGAAGTGTAGGAGAGCTATTAACTATGAAAGCCTCTTCCAGCCAAGTCAGAAACGCATTTCACATCACTAAAGGATGCTCTGTCCAGCATTGACTGTGCAATTCTTCAGTTATTACTTCATCATCACTACTAGAGTTTGAATTAAGCAGCATTGGCAGTTTTGACATCAATGCCACACATTCAGCACAGGTAGATTCACAGCTCTCTTGGACGAGTCTAAGAGGGACAGAAAAAAACTGCAGGAGCTCAACCTCTGCTACAAGCAGAGGGCTGGAGCATGGACAGGCAAGCAGAATTTGAAAAGCTAAGCTGAACAGCAACAGCTGAACAAGCAATATCTAGGGGCACACAAATCTGGAAGATAAGAGCGAGCACAGCAAACACAATGGTGCAAGTCACTAGAGTGCAGTGTTAGCGAAGGCAAGTATTTAAGGGCCAGCAAATTAAACTCATCATCATCTGAATCCAGGTATTTCTATGCTGCCAGACAAAGAAACTTTTTGGTCTTTCTTTAAAACACAGATGTTAAAAATAATAAAAATGGTGAGCAGGGGTAGGGAAGTGTCCAGTCAAAATATGCTCAAGACAATAACATCCTCACATACATTGTAGAAACTCTCAACTCTCACTGTGCTGCACATTTGTCTCATCCAGGCTTCTGGGAGAGGAGGGAACTGCGGACAGACTCAATACAACTTTCAGGTTTGTGTGCATTAGCACTGTTAAAACATCCAAGCTGATGAGATTTAAAAGGCTTTATTTCTCTGCTGAAGCAAAACCTTTCACTGGGTCAAAACTGAATAAAATTTGCATAAATGTGTGGATTCACACAAGCCTTTTTGATAAAAAGGCTACACTGACAAGCCTGGGCTCCTTCTGAGCATTCACTGCCATCTCTCCAGAGGTTCAAGTTCCCTCTGCTGCCCTGATAGAGGTAGAGGAAAAACAGGAGCAGGAAATATCACTTGGCTGAAAATGGGCTCACAGAGCTTTCAGAAGCTTATTGCTGTGAGTGCAAAGAGTTAAACTCCACAAGGCATGCTCTGATCTCACACATCAGTAAAAAACCAGCAGCAGCTCTACCCAAAGCAATGCTGCAAAACAAACAAGAGGCTGAATCAGACCCATAAGCTCTTAAAGAGAACAGTGAGCTAGATATAGATATGAATTTCCCAAGGTGAACTGCTTTTGTACTAGTGCAACCTCCAGACATTACTGTTCAACCTTCTTCAGGACTTAGGTTTGATTTCAGGCTAACAACAACATTTGGAACAGCCATACAAGGTAAAGCTGAAGAGTACTTAAAAGGAATGGGAGAATCCACCTGAAACAAACGTTTATTTGGTCAAACCTTGGAGCTGAAAAATAAAATTCCGGTCAGCACGGTGGAATCAACTTCAGTTATGTATGCTCTTAAAGATAACACTGAATTATCCTCTTATCACCTGAAGTTGATACAAGCTAAGAAATTAAATGAAGAAACCTTTTAAGTGGACCTTTCATCATCTGGGCTGGGGAAAGGGTACAAGGGGTTGGTGGGTGGGCAGCACTGCTATTTAAGATACAAATAAAACTCTTTAAATTTCTCACACTATTAACACTGCCCATCTGCAGTCCCCACAGGGTTAAAGTTGGAGAGCTCAACCCTGCTTCTCAGTTTGGAGCTTTCTACCACCGTGACCAGCTGTTAGAGCTTAGGCATACCATCAGGAATCCAGTGACACAGCAAAGGTCTGAATGCGCTCATACAAATGCACACATACATTTGTGACTCCCTGTAAGCTGAAAGCTGACCAAAAAATTATGCCCATGACTAACAAGTCCCATCATGCCTTCTAAGCCACTTCAGTATAAACTGATACGAGAATGCAACATTTGTCAAAAACATTACCTTTTCTTAGCAAACTTTTTTTGTTTAAGTCAAAGTGGTTATTTTATGCTTTTTATTTTGTTGAAAGTATCAAAGATATTCAACCACAGCCACTTGCAAAACAGATCCTGTTCTGAACCTTGCAAATTGTGTTTTGGGCATTGCTCTAAGGAGTCAGAATTCAATCACTAGTGCGAGCACTAGCACATTTCTCTCTCCAAAATAGTTGCTACCCGGGGGCATGAGGCATAGCTCAACCAGCCAGGTCTGTGAAGCGAGCCCATCTCCACGCACAATGGCTGTGGTGGAGCTGCTTCATCCACCAGGCTTGGGAGAGGTGTGACACCAAAGCAAGGGGAGAGAACTGGCAGTGGATGGAAACATGAATAAAGATTAGAATCATGGAATTAATGTCAAGCAAGAGGCAAATATTTGCCTTTTTCCTCTGTTTTTCTATATTTTAACTTTCAAAACACTGCCAAGAGAAGGAAGGGGGGAAAGTTAGTGAGTGTGACAGCATCACTGGAAGATGCAGACTGGGAAACTGGCAGCTCAGACGTGCCAGGGCACAGCCCAGGCAGGGACAGAGCAGTGGGTTGTGGTCCCAGCCACTGGCCATGCAGGAACACCATATAGGAGCTGACAGGGTTTCCTCGCCGAGCCTGGCCAGGCTACCCCACAAATGACAAATAAAATCGGGTTTAGAAAGTGAAAAGTGGGTCACAGCCACAGAGAGGAGGGTGAGCGCAATGCAAGGGCTGTGTGCAGTGGGCGATGGAGAAGCAATCAGCAGGGACCTCAAGGCCTTTATTAGTGGTGTTATTATGCAAATTTGTCAGCACCCATCAGCCTGTCAGTCTGTAGCACTGAGCTGCCCTAGGCAAATGCCATTAAAAGCCCCTTCTCCAGCCCACATTTCCTAATGCTGGCTTTATCCCACGAAGGCCATGGCCCTCCTCCCCCAGCACTGACACTCCTGTCCCAGCCTCCTGCCTGCCCCGTGCTGCCTGAGACCCCCCTGCACCAGCATGCAGAGCAATCTAATCCTTCCATTAGGGTCCATCTTCAATCCCATATCCCCACACATCCCTGGCACTGAGCAGAGGGGTGGCTTGGGGCAGGGGACACTCAATCCCAACCACTTCCCACCCTGGGCTTTGCTTCTTGCAAAGCCAAGGCACAAGGGGGCTGAAAGCCTGGGCATATTGGTAAGTCTGAACTCCTATTTTAAGCATTCCATTTCCCCCCCACCCAAGGCTGAAGTCTCCAGCTGCACTTGGAAAAAGGAGAAGGGCACAACCAAGGTTCTGCAAGAAGCACACAGGCATCCACCACCCACTACTGGGAAGGACAGGAGCACTGCGGAGAGTGCAAGCAGCGCTGAGCACAACAGCCCTGGCCACACTGTGCATTCTCCCAGTCCTCCCCTCAGTTATCATTATAATCTCCACAGGAAAAAAATCTGGACTTTTTAAACAGTGCTTAAATGATTCTCTCCCCCAAAGAATTAAATTACCATTTATAGCCTGTTCTTCATATTAAAAATTTATCAATTTATTCATCACTTCTAGGACTGAAACCTTTCATTTGTTTTACAATGAAGAAACCTTTGATCTACAATTCTCCAAGGCTACCATTTTTTATTCTTTAGTTCTTCTCATTAAAAATAAAACACCTCTATTCTCCAAAATGCCTTGATGGTACTCTCAAAATGCCCATTTTAACAACGAGAAACGTTTTTTATCCTTACCTAGTGATAGGCACTTTGGAAGTTTATATGAGGTTTTTTGGAAGTGTCTTTTTAATCATAACAGTACTGCAGTNAAAAAAAGAAGAGGGTTTACATTCATGATCACCTTCTCTCAAAGACATAGAAACAAATAGCTAAAATAAGAATTTCACAATACCTCTTCATCTGGCTGCTGCTTTAGGCTAACCTGAAATGAGTTTGTCCTGGGCCTCTGCAGCACACCTGAGCCCTGTCAGCCTGTCTCCAAGGGGCAACTCTTAAATGAAACCTAAGCCAGAGAATGCATTAAGACTCAGAGGCACAAGCTGCAGAAGAACATTTGGAAACCTTATTTTAGCATGTTCCCCCTTGTTCATCCTGTTTTCCACAGCTGGACACACAAAGACCCCTTTCAGCAAAACAATCATTAGCACTTGGGTGTGACTAGGACTACAGAAAGCAGATTTACCCCTACCCAAGCTGCTAATGTGTGTTTCACATCAGTGGCTCTCAGGATGCTCCCACCAGGAGCAGGACAAAATGTCAAAATGGATTTGCCTTTCTGCATTCCTGCTCCAACTTGCATCTCACCTACTGCAAGGACCACACACTTTGCACTGGCTTACTGCATAAGGTCTTCTTCATTAGAGTTATTAGAGGCAAAAAGGTTACACATTACTGATCAGTAGAAGTGGGCCAAGGAGCTTCCACTCAGCTCCAGGTTGTGTGGCACAGCCTGGCCGTGTCCAGTTACGTAACACCTGGGCATCATATACGACACAACTACTATTGGCTGTTGGGTTTCAGACCAGAAAGATGAAATGACCCAAGTTTTATCTCTGCTGCTTGGCAGAGGTTCCTTCATATGCTGGAGAGGGCTGCAGAGAGCCCCAAGGTACAAAGTCATCAGCAGGTAACTGGGCCCAATGCCATCCCAAAGTGCCTTTGGTGAATGGCACACAGGATGCAGGACAGCCTTGGCTGCTGTGGGCCAGGCAGCCAGCTAACACACCTTCACACTTGTCCTTCCTATGTGTGAGGTCCTGCAATAAGGGCTCCACTTTGAGCTATTCCCTGGCACAGGAGCATCTCGTGGACTCATGCTGGTCCACCACACACAGTTCTGCACTGTGCCTCAGTGCAACAGACTTCCGCTGCACCAAGGTTTCAGAACGGGCATTTTTCAAAAGACATAGGCAAGAATTCTCCTTTAAAAGCACCTTTTCAGGGAAAAAATTGAATTTTATCTCAAATGCATGTTTTCCTACATTCACTCACCACAGAAACTCTGATGCCTGTCAGGAAGAGCAGTGTTTGAAAAAAAAAATGCTGTTTGCAGTTTGACTCTTAACATAGAAGCATTTTCTGTACAATTAAATCCTACTTTCTGCACACCTCTGTCACAGACAGCTGAAGAACAAGCTAAAGGTCCTAAGAGAACACCTAAAAGACTCCTAACCCATTCTAAACCTGAGTTCAGCTCAGATGCAACACAGGATCAAACCCACAGTTGTCTTCTGAGGTCAAGGAAAATAAAAACCTAAACCACCCAACTCCCAACACTTGCGTTCAGCAACACCAAAGCAGAACAACCTACTAACTTGGTAGAGAAACAATAATATACTCCACTACTGAAGCAGAGCATATCAGAGGATCAAAAACCACTTAGTGTCCAAGCCTCTGTTTAGTGCAATGTAAACTCTCCAGCTGCTGGAGGGAGAAAAAAGCCAGCTTTTGCCAGCAGACACATTTGTTTGGAGCCTCAGTTATGACCACAGGAAACTGCCAAGTATACCTGTGCTCTCTTCTCCTCATCCCAACAGTTGTAGCTACAGTCATTAGGAGGGAGCAGAGTAGGAGCAGAGCCAGCAAAACGCACAGAAATCCAGAAAACTACTCCATAAAATAGCACGTGTCTAAGTGTAGTTAATTACACTTTTGTCACCAAATACAAGATGGACCAAAAATATTAGTCCTGAAAATCACTTGCATATGCCAGAATATTTCCACTTCGCATAAGTGGATTCCATTCAAATATTGTGAAAATGAATTCATCCCCAAAAACATGACAGGCCTAACTGCATGTCACCAGATGTCACCCAGGCTATGATGAAGCCACTTGTGCATTGCATAAGAGCCGTGAATGTCTGCTGAGCCCCAGGAAGAGGGGTTTGCCAAGCACTTGTCAATCTCCAGCGCACGTTACTCCTCTTCAGCAATCCAACGCCAGCATCTTGTTCCTGCGTCTATAAAAGCTTGCTCAGCGTGTTCAAATTGCTGCAATTCTGACAGTCTAATCATCTGGAGAAGTGCTGCCATATTAACACATCACAGCTTGGCCCTCTCTGCAAACAGGAGGCTCCTGCTCTGCACCACTCGTTTCGAGGAAAATGATGGATGAAGGAATTTCACCTCCTGCTCCTCTTGGTGGGATAACAGTATCGATACTAACCCCAAAGCAGTGCTCAAATACATGCTGGGGGGCCGTTTTTAGGTGAAATAACACACACATATACAGACAAGAGCCATTATTCACGTGCTTCACAGACACAGAAAATAACTTTATGCGACAAAGGAAACGTGCGGACTGAGATGGAAAACTGAATTCATCCCATCCAGTTGTAGTCCAAGTAACCATAATATTATTGAATTAGTGCTCTGTTAAAAAATGAGTGGGGATCTGAGGTTCCCAAAGTGTGGTTTGCAGTTAACCTTTGCTCCATGAGTCACAAGAATGACTGACAGAGGTCAGGCCAAAGGTTCCCCTTACCCAAATACTGCCTGATAGTGGTCCACAACAAAATGTGTATGGTGGAGTAAAACCAGGCAATCCACTGTAATAACTATAGACAGCAACAGAATAATTTGCAGCTCCCACATTTCAGGAACTGGAGGGGATTTTTCTCTTTTTAAGAGCATCTGATGGACTTCTCTTTCACGAATTTGTACAGATGCTGTCTGTTGGCATGAAAACTTCTGGCATCCACAAGATGCAGAGGTAGCAAACTGCACAGCTTCATTACAGATCTCTAGTGGGTCACTTTAAGCCTGATGCCTCAGACTTGAAACAGCTGGGACAAAAAGTAAATAATCCTTCACTTTCCAGCTAAGCAACTTTGCCTTTCTAATAATAGTTATTTTAGATCTCATTACTGTGAATACAGAGTTAAGGTTATTCTTTGCATTCTCTGCATTCAGGTCCACCCTGAGGAACATGCTGAATTTTTGTACCAAAATGCAGCAAACTTTTAACACAGATGGTATATTTTAAAGGCTTTTTTGTTGTTTTGTTGGTTTCTTTTAGTATTAATGTCTTTCCCCTTCCACAGGGCATGTATGACCAGTCAGACACAACTCCTGTTACAGGACTCTTGCAGCAGGTCCTCCCAGTACAGTAAGGAAAATGCTTGATTATTTAGGCCAATGGTTCCCAATGGTCTCAGAATTCTAAGTGTGAACAACCTTCACTCCACTGCACTTCTTCCACAGAAATCCCTCCAAGTATTCTTCCCTTAAATGGGTGATCAACTCCATCCCCCTGTTTTTCTTTGCATTTTCTCCATGACTCAGATACCCATGTTAATGCTCACAGTACTGTTGTCAAGTCCAAGGCCTCTCAAATAGACCAGTAAAGGGAATGAATACCTTCACTATATCAACAATGCATGGATCAATGTATAAGCTGGTTTGTACAGGAAATAAACAACCTCCATCCTGATCAAAGGTCCTGAACATGTAGCCTGACAGACTATAAGGAAGTGTTTTAAACACCGCAGGGCACAATGTTTGCATTTAATCTTTTCTTTTTTATTACTTTCCTTTTTTTAAAAAACACTTTTTCCCAACCTGTCAGTGTTTGCTTTCCAATATTTGTTTATGCTATGTAAGCTGTAGGTTATTTCTCTTTGAGACCCTAATTTCCTCCTCTGCTGGGACTGTGGCGATAGCCCCAAGGAAGTTTACACTGAGAGAGGAGCATGACAGGCAGTGAATTAAGTGGTTCAGAAAGAGATACAATTAGCTTTCTCAGTGGAGGAAAATGAAGATGAAAAAGAAATACTTGGCAGTTCTACTCTTCTGTCTCTCTTCAGAAAATGGACATCAAGAGACAGTCAAAGAAAATAATCATCAATATTTGAAGCTTGATATGACATGTGATTTATTGACACAGGACTAATACCAAGATCTGTCCTTTTTTCTTTTTTTTTTTTTTTTCCCCTTTTTTGGTAGCCAATTCCTTTGCTGACTGAGTTCAATTCATTTGTTTCTACTAAATGTTTGCTTTTCAGGCTGCCCTAAAATTAGATGGCAGGAAGCCTAGAGCTCCTGTGTAGGCATCTTCCTTACCAACTCCTAAACTGTGAAGTGCAGAAATGGTATGTTTGTTCCAGTGAAGAGAGCCTGGCCAACATTTCCACAAGACTTAGAGATGCTTTGAAACCCATCATTGAAAGCCCCTGGACTGATCAGGACTCTCATGCTGCAGGGAAAAATCCCAACGTAACAAAACAGTAACACCAGTATTGAGGAGACAGATCCTGAGAGGCATTTGAGTCCTAATTTTTGAAAATGCCAGATATTTCTTTATCTGATGACTAAACTACTAAGCTGTCCCATGAGGCACTGGTAGAAGTACCTATTATTATTTTTAATACATGCTGCCTCCAGGCAGAGGCAAACAAAATGAAAGAGAAATGACAAGTGTCCCTTCAAAAGGACTGCCAGCTGATAAAGAAAGCTGTATGTATAGTTCAGACACTGCAATATCAAATGCATGTGCACCTAACTAAGCCAGTCAAAGCTTTACAATCATGCTAATCTTGAGTCCAACCATTTCTTTGCATTTAAAAATACACAGAATGCCATGAACATTATTATTCTTCAATGGCACTTTGGACAGGAGAAACGAATGCAGGAAAATTAAAGACATGGGTTGCTATTGAAAATTGAAGGCTTCTCATTAAAAGTTTTTTAAAGAAATGTGGAGTAGGTAGGAGAAAGTGTTCCCTTGTAACTCCCTTTTTTTCCTCCCCAACTGTACTCTGGACCATGAAGATTAAGAAAGTATTAAAAATGCTTAATAAAGGATTTTTCTTAACAGCAGATTGAAAAAAGTATAAAGGAAGCTTCATTTGATTAAAATAATAATGACATTTACCAAATCAGAGACTGTTTTTTAATAAGGAAGTCTACATGCAAACCAGTAATTTTCACACTTTCATGAACAGAAGGCTATTCTCTGACACACTATAAAAGGCTGTGTTCAGCTGTCCTCGGGATTTACAAGGTGCTAATAAAATCTCCCATAAACTGTTTACCACACCAGCAATACATTTAGATAAATGCCACCATGGTGGGTGAGTGATGCTACTCTGAGAGGGCTCAAAGTACCATG
Organism: Notiomystis cincta; assembly: GCA_013398075.1. Taxonomy (NCBI): domain Eukaryota; kingdom Metazoa; phylum Chordata; class Aves; order Passeriformes; family Notiomystidae; genus Notiomystis; species Notiomystis cincta. The sequence goes on along the minus strand of VZRX01018675.1, from coordinate 172,740 downwards.
GAGTCAATGCACAACCTTTTCACCATCTTCCTTGGTAATGTCCCATCTGAAATAGGATGGGCATGAAACCTGGAGCCTGTCAGAAACAGACAAAGGCATGACACTTGGGACATTGACTTTGTGAAGACTAATCTTTGAAGAAACACTAAGTTATTCCATAGTCTACCTATGTGTTTTGAGCACACAGAGTTCTGCAGAACCGATGGTGGCAGTCTGAAGCACAGACCTCCCAGGACTGATCCCAAACGTTCCAGCAGACACACCCAAAGCTGGACCTTGTAGCATTCTATGGACCCTGCAGAAGGCAGCAGCTCTCAGCTTCCAGTCAATTTCTACTGGCACATGCAACCTCTAATTTAAGGAAAAAAGGCTACAGGGCGGCACACCCTCACTGAAAAAGTGTCAACATCTACTTTACAATAGCCCTTTTAAATTCCAGGATCTCTTCCAGCCAGTTTCATCTAACTTCCATTTAATTTTATTTCTAAAGTCAACAGCCTCTTTGCTGAAAAACCTTTTAAGCCATTATTTCCTGAAGTGAAAGATAATGCATCATTATCCTATATCATAAGAAAACACAATACAATACTAGATCAATATCTCCGTCTGCTCAGCCAGCCACAAATCTTCCTGTCCTTATCACTCAAATAGTGAAATACCTCATAGAATCATAGAACAGTTTGGCTTGGAAGGGATCTTAAAGATCCTCTAGTTTCAACCCACTTGCCATGGGCAGGGACACCTTTCACTAGATCAAGTTGTGTAAAGTCTCCAACCTGGCCTTGGTAGAGATACCTACAGTTCTTCTCTTCAACAAAAATCTCTTGAACATTTATCTTTCCCACTTAGTGTTTTTTTTTCTTTAAGTCAGTTGCATGTATTTGAATGATGCATTTCCTCTATCACTTCCCCATCTGCAGCTTATGCATTTTTATGAATTCAGCTCTAGTGAACAATAAATTCAGAGCCAGAAGAAACAGCAAGCAGTCATCCTACAAACTTCTTCAAATGCATCTGCCTTCGTTTTGGTACGAGAGCAGTCAAAAATCTAGTGCTCAGTGGGGATCCATCCTCTGTTCCAGCTAACATACCAGAGAGTCTCTGATGACAAGGCCAATGAGAACAAAATTTTCATTTTTCCTTTAGGAAAAGGATCTCAAACTTTCTTCTGCTCCAAGCACCTCAGCAAGTCAGAACTGCCATCCCATGGTAACAAGTTTGATCCAGTGCTTTCCCAACAAGACTTGAAGTGGCCACCAAGGACTGAGCTGCCCTGCTCAGATTGCATCATTAACATGAAATCACAAACTGGGGCTGGGGATGCACGTCAGCCACAGACCTCATTTTACACACAGCTTACTTGGAGAACAGGGTCCTTTGGAAAGGAAATGTACATAGGACATTTCCTATCACTATTACAACAGTCTCTTAAAAACTGAAAACAGTGGTCATGGTCATAAGGTATGATTCCTTACCAGTCTTACAAGTCTTTAAATATTGAACCTGTTTCATCTGTTTAAAAAAAAAAAAGAACTCCTCCAGATAAACTGTGATTGTTCTGTTCTGTTTCAAATAAAACCACTTCTGGTTTCCAAGCACATGCATTTCTGTCTGATCTGAAGAGTTTTTCCTGTCCTGGCCATTGTTTGGTTGGTCTAGCTTGCTTTTTGCCCAGCTATTTAAAAAACCATATAAACACAGGGAAAGGTTGACAAGAAATGACAGAAAGTGATATCTCAAGTCATCAGGTCATGAACCTTTCTACCACATGGTCCCAGTAAGGCACAGTCTTACCATATCTTTAGAAAATCTTCATAGCTTCCCTATTGACAGGGCAGGACAACTAGTCCTGGACAGTTTATATCCAAAAATAATAATAAACAAACAAACTCCAAACCCAAAAAAAAAAACCCAAAAAAATACCCACTTGGTTTGGATAAAATTATTAAAGGATTTTTAAGAGAATTGGGACTATGAACTGGGGGAAGGGTGGGGACAGGTGGGGTGTGAAAAAAAAATAGTAAGAAAAGGCCTTTTTCCTCTTGGTAGCATTCAGCCAGAGCTGTCCAGAGGGGACAGCTCACAGATTGAAACTTCCAGCTGACAAAGCCAAGCCCTCACTGTGGCCAGCACAGCCATGGCAATATTGAACCCATCCATCGCTCATGAGGGACCTTAGGGGGACTCACATCTGCATTGGAGAGGGTCACCCACACAAAATTTCCAAGCACTTGAAGAGGACAAGCTCCAGCCATGTAGGGAATATTGTTAATAAGCAGGAATGGCTCAGATGGTTCCCTCAACCTGCAGGAGGCTGTGTGGGATCCTGCTATCAAGAGCAGTAGGCACAGAGGGAAGAGGAAAGTAGAAGCTTTCTCTGGTGAGTCCATCACCTAAAGGAGACTCAGCACGTCTGCCATGTCTGTATCTCCTCACAGGTGCAGGGCTTCCCAGACACCAGGGAGCTCCTGCCAGCATCCTAGGTCTGGGCAAGAGTGCAAATCCTCGGCTTGCTCTCCGAAAAAACATCACTATTCTGCATGGATTCAATGTAGTATGCACTCCCTGTCTTCCAGGAGAGCACATCAGGTGACAGGTCTCCTCAGGCTGTGGGTCAGGCTATGGCTGTGACCTACCCCAACCACAGCTGCCCTGGCATTGCTGGATTGCTCCCTCTGGATTCTGGAGACAGGGGAGTGAGAAAGAGACACAGCTTCAGCAGTCAGGTCTTAATCCTGCTTACCAAGATGATTTCTCTTTGACCAAGATCCACCACCCCAGCTGTGTCTACAACTCCCTGAAAGAAGGTTACAGACAGGTGGAGGTCAGTCTCTTTTCCCAAGGAACAAGCGATAGGACAAGAGCAACTGGTCTCAAGTTGCATCAGAGAGGGTTTAGATCAGATACTTGGAAAAAAATTTGTTCTCTGAAAAGTTTGTCAGGCATTTCAGCATGACCGGAAACATCACGAGAAAAAAAACTAGCATCAGTAAAGAGTCTTACACCGTGCAAATGATCAGGTTACTTTGTCTGGGAGTGCCCATAGGGGCCTCCAGGGGCAGTGAGCAGGTCTGGAGCCTCCTGCCCTCCCCTCCCAGCTGTCCCTTGCCAAGCCCAGGCACTGCCAGCAACATAGCATGGGCTCCACAGCTGACTGGCACTTTCCCAGGAAGAAAACTTTCAGTTTGGTTTCAATTAAAGAAACTATTCTGAAGACAATTCAGTCCCATTTCCAGACACAGTGATTTCCAGCTCCCCCTTTTAGAAAACTGCTCTCCAAATACTGCCAGTCTCTGGCCGCTCCACAAGCAGTGCTCTTTTTAGGCTGTGGACGTTAATCAAGCTGCTCTTTATTTTTAGATTTTCTTCATATGACTTTACGCCACAAACTCTATTAACATTATGCCTTGGAACATCAGAGTTATTCACAGATCAATCAAACTGACAGAAAATGTTCCTCCTGCCTTGGGAGAACTGAACTCAGCTGGCTTTTTAAGAGCAAAGCTGAGAGAAGGAAAAAAAAAAATTTAAAAATACCCCTCACACCATAAATCAACCAATTGGACATCTTGGCTATGAATGAAATTTCTCTGAGGAGCTGGAGAGGGAGGGAACAGAGCAGCAATTTTTCCCCCCAGATGCCTGTGTGCACAGATTAAACACCCCTCTGCACAGAAGTTTGACTTCAGGACAGTGCCCAGTGCAGGCTGGGGAGCAAGGACCCACCTCTGTATTTCCAGTCCATTTAAACACACGACGTGTCTCACTCGTTTCCTTATTCTGCCTCTCTCAAGATACCAAAGGGTATTGCAGCTTCAAGAAAACTCAACCCCTGATCTCACCCTGGCCTAACAGGAACCTGCTACTTCAGCCAGCTGAAAACTGAAATATTCAGCTGATACACTAGGGCTGCTGCAGGTATGGTGATCCCTGCCGCAGGGACGAGGGAAGGACTGTAACACTACACTGCACTCCAGCCACCTGTCTAACCCCTGCCTAATCAAATGCTTCACTCTCCACTTCCCTTCCCAAAGCAAGATTAAGAGAGATTGAAAATAAAAAATACAATCACTCTGAACTGTGTCTTTTCTGTTTACTGTACTGAAGCCTGCTCTTGAAAGCACCTCCCTCTCCAAAACACAGAAAGAAGTCACAGGTCAGCAGTGAGCCGTGTACAAGAGGTTGAACTGTATGCAAATTTCCTCATCAACACTCAAAAGTTCTTGGTAAACTTCTGCAATGTAGATTTTGTTGGCACTTGGAGGCACAGAGGTAAGCCATTAATCTGGAGCATAAACTACTGCATATGTCAACTGATGGAAGGGTTAAAAACACGCTAAACTTGTAGATGCAAATTGAAGATTAAAGGTATGCTGTCAGCTAGTACCACCATTTCTGACTGTCAGATTCTGACCTGCTGCTGTTACCAGCAAAACCTTAGTGGAGAAGGAACAAATTATACACTTATTTTTTCCTCCATGTGCTCACACTGAGCACAGAAGCATAGCCAGAGACTCACGAGCCCCATGCAACTGCTCACACGTGCCACAGGCAGCTGGGGAGAGACCCAAACCAAGGAGTGAGGTTCCAGCTCCTACAGATACCAACAGCTGTAGTATCACTGGAGGCATGCAGGGAAGCGTTAGCAGCTACAGACCGTCTGCTCAGAGCCAGCCATACAAAGCCAGCCTGGGAGTAACAGGACACCTTTTTTCCCCTTTCAAAGCAAAAATCTATGGCTTACTGCATGTTCCTCTGTACGTGTATTTCTTTACATTCACTGGAAAGTATTGAGTACTTTTGTCTGCTTTGCACCTTCAATGTGACACCCGACAAGTTTGTGCTCTGCTAACATTTAAAAAAACCCACCTAAACCAAAGAAGCCCCAAACACAAAACAGTAGAAGACAGTAAATATTAAACAAATTTCCCAACCCTTTGCTAAATTAATGCAGACTAAAATTCCACAGAATAAAAAGGATAGAAAAATTTGGCTGTGGAAACATTCCTCTGTTTGGAATTCCATGCACTGACACGTAATTGGCTTAGTGTTAAGACTGCAGGACTGCAGGAACCTAAATAACAACTTTCGTAAAAGCTGCAGACTCCAGGAAAATGCTGTCACAGGGCAAAGCAAGGTGACATCGTCCAACACGTCTCCTTTTTCACATTTATAATGAAGGCTCTCAAATTTTTCACTATGGACAACTTTACAAGACAAACCACAGTCCAGAACAACACATTCCTATTCCAAAGGTGTTTCATCTGATCTGTGAGCTATCCCCCAACCCATGGAAATGAATGAAAAAGCACCAAGCAGTAAGCTGTACATTCACACAGGCAGCTCCTGGCAAAGCTCCAGGTGTGGGAGAGCTTCCACCCCCAGTGCCCACATCATCCTGGCTGGGTTGTCAGCAGGATCCTGCAGACACCACTGCCCAGTGCCACAGGCAGCACATCCATCCTCTGCTGGTATTTTCCACACAGAAGGAAAACCAGCATAACTTTCAGCAAGTACAGACTTCTACTGACAAAGCACCGTAGCTGCTGATGTGGGAAGGAAATACAGGGGGAAAAAAAGAAATTCGGCTAAAACTGTGCTTAGGATTTAAAGACAAGTTTCTTCTCTGAATATTTTTTGTCCTCTTACCAGTCATGAATTACTGGTTCTGCCATGTCAAAACAAACAGGGCTTTTGTCATGCTTTCTGAAGTGTTACATTTACACACTATGCTTTTTTTTTTTTTCTGCCTGCTCCTCTGATGCTTAAGGAATGATAAGGATTCCTTACTGCATCAAGGAGGTTTAAAATGCAGTGCACAGCCAAGCAATTTGGAAGCAATTGCTATGTTTCTAAAGTGAACTTTAATCTAGAAATGCTCATAAAAATCATATTATGGCAAACGGAAACAATAATGTTAATTAAATAATTTGCATTTACATAGCAATCGGTCCCAAGGGCCAAGCATATAGTAGCACAATTCATATGAAGTACACCACGTGCTCAGCAGCAACAGATTTGACCCGAAGAAACCCAAGTGCATGCAACACCTGCTTTCCCTTCCACCTTCTGCCCTCAGCCCTTGAACAGCCAATGTCAGCCATCAGTTTTTGGCTGCCTCAAATTATAGAGAAGGACTTTCATGCTTGGTGGTTAGCCATCAGAGCAGCATCCACTCCTCTGGGCTGTTCTGGTTTGTTTTGCGAAGCCACAGTACACAAGTGGCAACAGGTTTTTGTTGAGCAAGATGCTCCTGCCAAGCACAAGCACCTTGCTTAATTCGTGGTGCCAAGTCCTCTTCAGCCAGCTGGGTGCAGGAGAGCTCCTCTCCAGGAAACACAAACACACACAGGACCAGGCACCCTTAAGCCTTCTTTCCTTTCTTCAACACAAGCAAAGGTATCTGAGGAGACACTTAACACCCACAGCCAGCTCTAATTCAATATTCCTGGTCAGAGAGGATTTGAGCATGACAGAAATAGAACAAAATGCATTACAAGAGAAATGAACTCTTTCCAGGATCCTGCCCATTAAAAGAGCAATGCCAAGCTCCTTGTATTTTTGCAGATCTCTTAACAATTTAGAAAAAGAATTTGTAGTGGCAAGAACCAGAAACTCCAAAAGCACATGACTGATTTTCAATGGCACTGTTACGAATAATTTAAAAAATTACATACATGTAGAGAGAGAAAAAGAAATATATATATATATATATTAGACATACACACTCACTCTCAAAAAAAGCAACAACCCCATCTTCATTTGTGTTTTTTTGTTAGATTTTCTGCCCCATTTATTAGCTCTGTCAGGGAAGCAGCACTAGCTAATTTCATTATTTGTTCTCAGCTAATTTGACTTTTTGGCTTCCTTCCTATGCCCTAACAGAGTTGCTCTGTTTCCAAAGTAGGGAAAATAGTCATTGCATTACTGGAGATCTGACAGCTTCCCTAAGTCCACTCCAGCTCCATGGGAGGAAAACTCCAAGGCATTGCTGGGAGAACATATCCAGTCCTCATCTTCTTCTGGATTCCTCTGGCTACACAAACACACCACAGGGACAGAGGTGCAAAATGAAACACCTGCAGGCTTTCCTCCTAAGTGGGCACTTGACACTGCATTAATGCAAAAGACTTCAGGTAGTTCCACATAGGAATAGCTTTAATCTACATCAGCCAGTGAAGCTCCATTAAAACAAAAGGATGCATTAAGTAAGGCAGACCTTCATATGCCTGAAGATCCTGATGATTTTTAACACACCCTATGTTAGCAGGCCTATATTGCCTCTCTGTTTCTGGAAAAAATAAAAAAAAAAACAAAACAAAACAAAACTTAAGAAACAAACAAACAAACCAACCAACCAACCAACAAACCTAATAAAAGGTAGGCCTAATCTAAGTCCAGCAAGTTTCAAAGGGATTTGCATATAGCCCAGTGCTGCCATAGCATTCTTCACTTCTGTTGGGCATTAAAGGAAATAATCAAATCTTGAAATTGGAGTTGAGTGTTCCTTGTGGCAGTGCTGAGGAACTGAGCCTTTTTCCTTGTCCCTTCATTTTCTTTTCATCTTCAATTTTGTTTGCCACTGCTAACTTAATATACAGAAGTTAATTTCTTTCCTGACTCGAGGTATCACTAGGGGAATATTGAGTGTTACTGTGGCGGCTGGAAGTCATTACCTCTATATAAAAATTAACCTGTGGCACTAATCTCTTTACTTTTTTTCTCTTTTTTTTTTTTCATTTTTTATTTATACAAAAGCACCTGCTTTATTAATACTGGAGGTGAAGCAATTGCTAATGCAAATAACTGAAATTCTAACTACATTAAATATGCAAATGTAACCCCCTGAGCTTTTCCTTAAATCAATATAAATAAAATCTTGTTTCTTGAACTGCAGAAGCATGAGTTATCCTAAAGCAATGCAGTGTACACTATGAAGAGTATGGTTTTCCATTCTACCCATCTGTATAACAAACCTTTCATATTAAATCAGGTCTCTTATTTAGGCCAGCCTAAAAGGAAAAAGGGAAACTAATATTTGTATTTCAGAAATAGGTATTAGACTAAACCCTTAAGGAAACTAAATAAATGGACTGAAAAAGAAGAAATAATGGACAGAAAACAAATGAAATTGTTGAATACCTTGAATATAGTGTTTATATAAACTTAAGACATTCAACTTAAGACATTCATTTCTGAAATGAACTCTTCCATGTCCAAGTATATACCAGGTGTAACCATGGAGGGGAAGAATCACCACCACTCCCAAACACAGCTAATCAGAGTAATTTTAGGTATAACACTCTTCTTCCAGAAGTGTTACAAGTATGTCCACACTATTTTCCAAGACATTTGGTGCACACAAGCAGCAGGGAAAATGAGCTTGCGCTGAGCTCCATGCTGCCATTGCTCCATTGCAGCTAGTTCTCAACACACCATTTAAAGCAAGCCGAGGTGTTTCTACCCTGCAGTGTGTTTTGGGGACTGCTGTACTCACACCAATGAGGTCACCCAGGAAAAAAACAACACCTTCAGGCATGTGCTCATCCCAGAACTGTATATTGAAAAAACCCTAGCCACCTATTCTCCATTCAAAACCATTAAACAGAGAATAGATTTAGATAAGACATTACAAGGAAATTCTTTACTGTGAGGGTGGTGAGGCATTGGAACAAGTTTCCCAGCAAAGATGTGGATGCCCCATCCTTGGAATATTTGAGACCAGGTTGGATGAGGCCCTGAACAACCTGGTCTAGTGGAAGGTGTCCCTGCCCACAGTGGGGGATTATAACTAGATGCTCTTTCAGGTCCCTCCAAACCCAAACAGTTCTACAATTCTGTGATTCTATGAAGTATGTTCAAACCAATACAAAGGAAAAGTTTTTAAACAGAGATTAAGTCAACTTAAAATCAACCCATGTTAAAGCTTGTCCTGGCAAAGGCTCCCACCCTCAATCAGGGAAAAGCAACCAGCACCTCAGCAAGGCAATGCACCCCATCTCAAAAGAGATGCCTCAAAAGAATGGACAAAACACTGTACCACCTTTCTTTCTCCACAAGGCAGAGAGGGGAGGCTGGTGTGCCTGGCTCATGCTACACTGCCATCTCATGAATACTGATGTTCAGTTAGATGAAGCCCAGCCTGCTGGACAGCCCACTCACTCCAGCAGCTCGGCAGGACAGCAGTACTTTCCACACAGCTAGTATTGATTCAGGTTAGACAAATTAATTCCTGGGTCACTCGGGGGCAGCTAAATGTTTTCAAAAAAGCCAGACATAATTAAAAGCATATCTGTGCAAGAATGTGAGGTGGGAAATGAGAGTGTGTTTCTAGCTGCTCTTGTGTATTTTGCTACATTGAGATTAAAGGGCAGGTCACTCCCCTGCCAGCTCTCAGAGAGAGGGATGTGTATTTACAGGCAGCTACACAAAGCAAGTTACAGCTGGGAAAGTAACGCACTACCAGTCACCACCTTGATTTACCCTCTGAAAGCCTGAGAGTTAACCTGACTCTTAGAAACTGCAACACACACACTTGCCAGCCCTGCATGCCCTTCTGCTGCGTCCTCCTTCACCGTTCACTGAGCAAGCTCACACACACCTGTACTCCTCTTTAACTGGGACTCCTCTTTGTCTGGGACTCCTCCAGCCATGGAGCACATCCCTTTCCTCTGAGCATGGCATGCCTTACACCACCAGTAACAGCACCCAAGACACAAATTTAAGTGCACCCCAGAAGGACATCACACCAGATCTGCAGGGAGACATAAACTGCACCCCCAGGCAGCAAGTCAGGAGGATGCTCTTCATCGAGTGCCAAGCAGAGATGGGGCTGTCAGGTCCTGAGGAGAGCTATTAGCCATGCATCTGATCCATGTCCTTCCCTCTGGTTTGGCATACAGCTAAAAGGGAGCCTTCAGAGCCTGCCACCACGAGCACTAAACAGTCCGAAATGCCATCCTCTTCTAACACAAGGGTGATACAGCTATCACTCATAAACGAAAGGGATCAGGCAACCATTCAATACATAGATTTTTAAACTTTTTTCTTAATTTCACAGGACCAAGATCTTACATATTCTATTTCAGCTAAAGCTCTGACTCATCTTTGTCGCGGGCATCTGTCCTGCAGCAGATGAGAAATCAAATGCTGCAGCACCTAAGCAGCTTGAGGCTAGAGTCTGAACTTGAACTTCACTGCTCTCTTGTAAAACTACTTGCAAAGCAGCTTAACAAGTGGGAACTTTTTAATGTATTTAATTTTCTACATCTTTTCCAACTCTACTTTTCTTCAAAAACATGATCCTTCACAAAAACCTCTAAAGATCCCACCTTCTGATTTTCTGGGATAGTACTGTAGTGAAAAAGAACAGTATCAAAGTTTGAGGATTTAAAAAATGATACAACTTCTCTTCCCCAGACTCTTCCTTTTCTGTAACAAACTACCACGGGACTCTCCTAATATCTAATATCTAAAAATATCTAATAATAAGACTGCTTTCCTCTCAGTATTCAAACCACTTTATACCCACCTACAAAACATGAATTAGGTAACTCTTTACTAATGTTTTTTGGCATCTTTCACAGTGGCACAAAACCTAATGAATTCCAATGCATTTCTTAGGTTTCATCACTCAAGCTGCCATTAACATAATTTTGATGGTCATATAAATTTTCTGTTTATTTATTTTTGCTAGATCAGGTCTAGTTATGGCACTCATTACAGTCAATCAAAAGCAGAAAGGTTGTTACTCCTTGTATCCACCAAATATGTCAAATAAATGAAGCAAAGGCCACCATAAATGTTGGGGAAGACAATTTTTATCTTGGGTTTACTTAGGGATTATGTTTAACCAACAAACAGTTTATAACTCATAACTCTATTTTCAAAGGTATGGAAAATCAAAAGGTATGGAAATTCCTCAATAACTTCATTGCAATCTGTTGTTCTTCATCATTTCAGAATAGGAGGCATCGGATTCTACATAATCTATCCCAAAAATATGTAGACTATAGCATCCATATTAGGAAATTCTACTTTTGACAGCTTACAGGAGGCTGGGATAAAGCCTCTGTCTTTTCCCCTGGTTTTGACACGAGCTGAAGATTTTTGATATTGGGCTTCAAAATGAAGCTGTCCTGTTCCATATTTAGATAATTGGAGCCTCTGTTCAGGTGCCAAATCTGCAACATTAGGATTATTTCCTGCCTTCTCTGCTGCACAGGTTGTTTGTCTGGGTCTGTAACTACTAGTCCATCTGTGTCCATACACACCTGCACAGCTGAACTGGCTTTGACTGGGAATGAGAGTTAAATTCCACTGAAAATGAAACCACTCCCTTTCTCCCAGAAAAATAAATAGAAGATTGCCCTGCTCAGAACGTGAGACACAAGTGCACAAAATGGGCTGAATCTACCTCAGAAGCATTACTGAAAGTTAAGCAAATCAAAAGAATTCAGGCTTGGAGTTCTTAGTGCATCAGTACTTACAATTTCAATGAAATGTTCACAATGCAGGATGGACTAACTTCCTCCTTCTCTCTAAAAATGACCTGCCAATCTGATAAAAACACTACTTGTAATTCAGGTCTACCCTTCAGAACGTGGAAAGCTGAAAATGGAAAAAAAGAAATAAAAACACATCCCAGACTGTTTTTCTCTTTGCAAAATCCCACAGAGCTTCCCTCTGGGCCATGGAAATAGCAGTTTGTGAAGCCAGTGACCACAGCACTGAGGAGCACTTACCTATGGCTCGCAGGGAAGAACCTCTGAGATTCTTTCTGGACACAAGAAGCACCAAACCAAGGCATGCCTGGGCCATGACTGAAGGAATGCCATACTGCTTGCCACATGTAGTTTGTTTGCTGCTCCAACCAGCAACACCATGGAAGGTTGGTATACTCAGCTTTGATTTCCAGCAGAAAGGCAGGTACCTTGATGGTACCAAAATTCCACAGAGGAACCAATTGGAAGGCAATGAAGGCCCAGAAACAAAAAAAATTTATAGCCTACATTTAAGATAGAATCCCACAAACTATCACACAAAACTTCTGATGGCTTTGTCAAACACTCTCTACCTGAGCAGATATTCTAGAAAGGTGAGGGTCGACCTTTTGTTCGATGTAACAAGTGACAGGAAAAGAGAAAATGGCCTCAAGTTCCAGGGAAGTTAGATAGTAGGAAAAACTTCTCCACTGAAAGGGTGGAACAGGCTATCCAGGGCAGTGGTGGAGTCACAGGGATTTAACAGATGTATAACTGTGGTGCTTAGGGACATGGTTTAGTGGTGGACGTGGGTCAGTTATGGGACTCAATGATCTTAGAGGCCTTTTCCAACCTTAACGATTCTGTGATTTTGTAATTCTATGAAACCATGCATAAAATGCAGGAGCTCCTGGCAAGAGCAGAAAACACTGAGCTCAGGGTGAAGACTTTGGGTGTTCTGTGCTCTTTCCTTTTCAGCCTGGAGACTTCACAACATCATTTCTGTTGGAAAAGGTCATTGCCAAGGGGTAGCTAAGCAACAGCTAAAGAACTGTGGTGGTCAAAAAGAACCACAGTGTTTTGTTTTGTTTAAGTTAACTTTTTAGTAAGTGATGGACAGTCCTCAGAACACCCAATGACATCCCTCACAGGAAGCCAGTTAAGGGGATTTCTTGTTATTTCTTAAGTAGTTTGCATATTTGAGCCAAATGAAGCTAGGAACAAATCCGGAAAAATACTGAATAAACATAAGAGAGGTACTTGAATTGCTCCCTGGCTCTGTTTTATATTACACCAAAAATTCCAACTTCCCCAAGAAAATACTGGGAGGCCAATGCTCAGAGGAAAACCTGATCTGTGCTCCCTTTTATGCCACTTTGGACCCTCCATCTGCTCCAGCTAGGGCAAGGAAAACCAGTCTGTCCACTTCTTACAATGCATGGGTGGAAGAGTGTCCAGGGGCACCAGCCCCAAATCCTTCCACACCATGGAATGGTCAGTGTGGCTGGAGATTCCCCACTCTTCTAAACTCCAACTGCTGAGGCACGAATGCAGATTTCAGTCCCAGCTGCACATCCAAGGATTTGCCAAACAGTTCTCTGATTAGCTGTACAACAACTGCATTAATAACCCTGTCTTTCCAACACTCTGGTCATGTTAAACCTTCACGCTGTACAACTTTGGGTTGTAGGGTTAGGTCCCCAGTTTGTTTGCTTCTCTCCCAACTCTCAGATCACTGGCTTACAAACAGCTTAAAAAGGAGGAGCAAGGGGTGTCCACTCACCATGTATTATCACTGCTGAAATGCAAGTGCTGCTATGCTGTCACTGCCTCTGGGGCTGGAAGGCCTTATATTGGTATCCTTTCTGCATAGATACTAAGCATGCACTTCAGCAGCCAAAACTGTAAAAGCCCCTTTTGCTTTATCTGTGCTGTAGCTCATCCACCTGAAGCATTTCCTCTTTGGCACTTGGGCAGTCTGACCAGTCTGCACAATGCTTGGTGCCCAAACCTTTGGGGCCTACTGAAATAGTAATAACAACAGCAGGCAAGTCAACCAAACCTTCCAGCATCTCTTCCCCAGTCAGCTCCCGTGCCAGAGTCAGAGACAAAGAAAGGGGTGAGAAACACATTCTGGCTGCTGGACCCTCAGTCCCTTCAGCTCTCAGCACGGCCCTACAGCCGGACAAACAAACGCCGGCAGGGCAGTCTGTGACCTACTTTCCCTCCCTCGCATGGGGAACTGTGCCATTGTGAAACTGCCACTGAATTTCAGCTTCACAAGGATGACAAGAGGGAGCTCAGGCAGCCACATGCTGTGTGACTAACAGTGACACAGTGGCTACTGCCCTGGCATCCATGCCTTCTACAGGGAAGCCTCTGCCATGTTCCAGCTGCTGCAAGGGGCTGAGGTATAGCCCTCCAGGGCAGCACAGCAGCAACCCATCCACCTCCCCAGAACCACTGTTTCTCCCTCTTTCTCCTCAGGAACCGCCTGGAAAACTATCCCTGAGTTACTTCCCTGAAGTTTCTTGCACACCCTCTCTCTGCCTTTTGAAGACCTTTACAGTGCTGAGACCATTGCTGCCTCCCTGCTGTCTGGCATGGAAATGACCATGCCATCCCATTAATGCCACAACCAGCCAGAAAGCCAAACTCTATCCTGGGTTGCATCAAAAGAAGCATGACCAGCCAGTTGGCAGAGACAATTCTCCCCTTCTACTCTACCCTCTGAGACCGCACCTGAAGTAGCTCATCCAGCTCTGGGATCTTCACACAAGAAGGATGTGGACCTGTTGAAGTGAGTGCACAGAAGGGTCACAAAAATGATCAGAGGTCTGGAGCACCTCTTCTATGAAGAGAGGCTTAGAGTTGAGATTGTTCAGCCTGGAAAAGAGAAGCCTCTGGAGAGACCTCACTGCAAACTTCAAGTGAAGAGGGCTTATAAAAAAGAGGGAGAGTAGCTTTTTACATGGGTAGATTGTGATCAGACAAGGGGGAACTGTTTTACACTAAAAGAGGAAAGATTTGGGTTGTGTCAGGTTGGGTTAAGAAGAAATTCTTTACCCAGAGAGCAAAGAAGCACTGGAACACTTTGCCCAGAGAAGCTGTGAACACTGCTACTTAGCACAGCTTTGAAATGACCTATGGGTGCTCAAGCATGGATTTGAGCCTAACTTCAAGCACACAAATTTGACTAAGTGGGCTGAGAGCTCACATTAGCATCTCCAAACCAGCTGTGCAGCATCTGCACCTTGTAAGAGCTCACACCAGGACTCCTGCAGGCAGCACGAAGCTGGTCCTGCAACAGGAGTTCCCTTGCCTACTCTGCCCACATCACCTCTGAGCAGGGTATTTTGGGGCATGGATTGGGCAGTGCTATCCCAGTGATCCTCCAGACCAGAGTGAGTCCACTGGCTGAAGAGGGTGAGCTCAGCCCATCTGCACAGACATGCTCCTGCTACAACAGCTTCTGCATAGCAAAAATGCCTCTCCTTTGTCCAGGCAGGTTTGAACTCAGGCTCACAGAGACCTGGCCATTTTCAGATCCCAAATCTCGTTCATCTTTGGGAAGGATGAGCTGGCCAGGCAGCCTTTCCTGAGGGCTGATGACAGTATTTCCCTGCATTACCATTTACCACTTAGCCTTGCAGCCTGGGGGGAAATTTCAAGTCTATACAGATGAAAACCCAGTACAAATGGGGGTCTATTATGTTAACTCCAAGGCAAGCCTCATCCAGCACCTCCATGTAATACTGAATTAAATGAAAGGGGAATAAGAAGGTAAGTCTCCTCCCTGTCTAACAAGAATAGATTGATCTTTAGATGTTTTCTTTTCCCTCCTAAGACTACAGAATAAGAAAGTCATAACTCCCACCAAACACTGCATCTAACTATCCTGGTCCAAATGCACTGAAAGCTATTTTAATATTTTGATAATTTGATACCTTCTGAGGGTAGCAGAGTCCCTGAAGAACTCCTCCTCCATTTCCCCCTGAGGGACGTGTTGAGCAATACTATCTTGGTATTCCACAATCCTTTTCTTAAAAAGAACACTATGCTATTAACGTAATTATCTGATTAATCTTTCAGCCTCACTTTGCATTAAATAAGCACCTGGATGCAAAATGCTTTTTCCTCAAAGAGAGTGCACCTCAAGTGTTTACCCAGCACACTAATGCAAGGGATACCACCAGCAGTCCAACTGGTGGTCAAGGAGGAAAGCAAACAGTACTACTGGGCACGCTGGGGACAAACAAGTATTAAAAAATACTTCAAAGCAAAAATCACAGTACTCATCCCTTTGTACTTACCATCTCCTCAGCATGAGACAATTCCCATTTTATAGCTATTAAAAAAACTTTAAATGAATATATTGAAAATACACACACAAGTGATTTGAGTGCCTTACAGAATTTAAGGTCAAGAGCACACTGCTTGACTGCTCAGTTCAGGCCAAACGGCCCCTGGATCTAGTGCACCATTTTGAACTGAACTCCACCACCTCTCAAAAAGGCACCCAGTTGTGAAAGCAGTTGACAGCCACGCATCACATTTCTGATGAGTTCATCCTAATCATTAATTGCACTCACTGTGAAAAGAAAAGATCAAGTGTGCCTTATTTCCTTCAGTGCTGCTAGCACCACCTAGTCTCAGTAATCTTCTCCCTAAGCTGGTAGAAACAGACCATGAACAAACCTTTATCATTACTACTTTCAATTCCATCTGAGAGTGGGATGTAGGGGTTGTGGGTTTTTTCGGGTTGTCTGAAAAACAACACCTACTTTCTGGCTTGCAAAATTACAGGGTTTGGTCATCAGGTGCAATTTTTTAAGCTCCCAATTTCAATTCACATTACCTCCTCCAAAGCTTTTGCTGTTAAATCATTTGCTCATAAATCGTGTAAACGATATGAGATGCTGAGATGTTCCTCCCACTTTCCATCCAACAGAGGTGAGTGAGATATGGAGCAATGTCTGCTTCTCACCTTTAATAAAACGATGAGTTTCTAAAGGTCTTCAGAGAAGTGAAACTTCTGATACCTCAACTGAAAGATTCCCCTGAATCAATGGTCAGGAGGAGGCCCTGCTGCAATATTTTAAAACTTACTGTGAAGCTATTTAAAAAAAAATAAAAGCCACCAGAACACAAGACAGCCAGAAAGCAAACACAATCATTCTTCAAACTTCACTAAGACAGGATAGTTCAAGATAATTATTGTCAGTAATATGCTGCCAGTGTACCAGCAACTTCTGCTGTTCTCCATTCCTGGGTGAGGCTGCAAGGCAGCTCAAATGGCTCTTGTAACCTTAAAACAATTCTGCTTTCTGCTTTTGACAGACTTTTACTAAGACAGTCAATATTTTAAAGAAATCTCATCTTGTTTCTCCTGTCACGACAACCAAGGAGCAAAATGAAGCGGGAGTTAAGTATCCTGCCACCAGGACAGGCATCACAGGGCACCCAGAGGACCCACACATCTCTCTCCTCACACAATGCAGTGTCCATTACCAACACTTTCTTTAGTTACATAGCTAATGTAGCAATGCACATAGGCCAGTGTCTGTATCTTTGGAGAAGAATGTCCCCTTCACACATACAGGGGAAGAAAACAAAATTAAAATTTATTTTATTACTGTATTTACAAAGTAATATGCACCAGAGTAAATGAAAAAGGCTTTAATTCTCCTGAAGCAACAATCTGTCCTTCCATCTTCAGTACTTCAAGCAAAACACACAAACAAAATCACATTCTCCATCTTGTACCTTGCTTTTGTTGTTGATAAGTTTCACCAAAATCCCTTCAGGCACATCAGAATTCTGCAAAGGCATAATTAAACCTTCAAGCCATGAATTATATTAGCTTTCACAACAGGAATGGGTAAGAAAGTCCTATACTTCTGTAAAGATCAGATGTGCCAGATGCAGCATGTATCAGCCCCTCACTTGATCTTTCACTGTGTAAACGTGTAGCTAATAGCGATTAATACCAAGAGATGTAATCAAAACCTTCATATGACAGCAACACTGGGACAATGGTGAACCCCAAAAGACTGCCAATGTGTGCTACTCTCCATCCATAATTCTCTCAGATTCGCTGCAGAAATCTCCCAAGGCTGGCAGAAGCTCCCTCTCCCTTCTGAGAGACGATTTCCCACCCTTGTCCAGAACAGTGAAAGGCTCAAAGACAGAATCACAGTGCCAGTTTGTGTAGTCAGCACTGCACTGAGTTGCAGGCTCAGTCTGAAGGTTTTTGCTATTTTCTTCCCTCCTTCCCAATGCCATTATCAACTAAGGTGGATGGTCTCACCCTACACTCATGATGTTTTCCTGCAGTCTGAGGAACCTGCCCAGGCACCTTTTCTTCCAGCTAAAAATCCATCTTCAGCACCAGAAATGCAGAAATACAAAGCAAAGACAACCTATCACATCTTTCCATAAGGTAATTCATGAACTTGCAAAACTTGAGAAGTTGCTTTGTAATGAAGTAAAACAGCAACATGGCAGCCTGCTCAGTTGACAATTGCTCCTGATATGTCTGTGCTGAAAAGACTGAGTTCACTTACTCAGAAGAGTTCTCATCCTCAATCAATGCTGACTGATAGGCAATGCAAACACGCAGTCTGGTGCCCAACATTTAAAATCCTTTTATTTTATTCACTTCCTTAGCTGTTTTTTTTGTTTTGTTTTAAACAAATTCCTGAATCAAAATCTCTCAGTGTGTTAGTAAATTCCATCTGCATTTATCAAGATTCAGGCTTTAACCAAGATATTTAACATCTATGCCTATTTGTTACCATTACTAGTGCTGAAATACTTGTAGCCCTACATGCTTATTTGTCAGACTAGTTTAGTCAGCATGGTGGATATAATGAGGCACAGTGCACTTCAGGTTCATCTTAACATTAGAGAGAGCCTCTGTCCCATGTAATCACTGCAGCACACATGCATATCTTAAATGAAGGAAGATCTAAAGGCTGGAACTCGACATATCCCCAGCTTCCATTTATACTATCAACACAATCATCTGGTCACCTCTCCTTTTCTTTGACAGCTGTAATATCTGCAATTAAAATCTGAATCAGTGGGGGCTATTTTAAGAACAAAGAAGGTATTTCAGCTCAGTAGAACGCTGCCAGATTGGGTAGGATATGCTACAATTGGCATTCCGGCTCATTAAAACAGCTTTGCCGTGGACTATTCGTTCTGAAAGCCTTCTGCAACTGTATATACAAAACACAAGCACCACTCAGCACCAGTGTTTGCTGAAATCCAGCCAGCTTCATGTTGCCCTTGCACATGAAGGAACTTGTCACAACAGCCCTTCAGGGTCAGATGAATGACTGAAGCCAAGGAGAATTCAAGGGAAGCACAATTCCTCACTGAGGACTGGGAATGGCAATAACCTCCCCTTCTGCAGGAGGCATCACGGGTGTACTGCTGTAGTAACCAAACTAGTGAGGAATTTGCTCCAAGTTGCAACTGGGAGTCACCCCATGAGGTTCTCTTGCTTCTCCTCCTTTTCCATCGCAGTGACAGCTGCTGCCTTCCTCCTCAAAAACCCTACACCCCACACAGAATCCCCATCAATAATTGACCCCCCAAAGAATAAAAGCAGAGAACCATTTAGGTTGGAAAAAACTTCTAAGATCATCATGTTCAGTCAGTAACTTTGAAACTGGTTTAAAATGCTACAGTACTTTTGGTCTGTAAAGATGCTTATAAATGTGGGGGGAAAAAAGGTATAGATCTGAGGAACGATCCATAGTCTTGCTTGGAAATGTTTTTAAAATAGTATTTGGATGAACACAGACTCCCAATCAGGAAGGGTGAAAACAGGTAGACTCTGTGAACTGAAGGAGTTCCGTGCAGTTGAGGAAAAAAGAAAAAAAAATAGGCTTAGCTTCATTCACTTTGAGTATCCTAGACAGTTAGAGAATCCAAGTCAGTATTTGTATTTATTTGTATATTCCACCTGTTTAGAGATAGGTTCTCATGGGGCCAGATGCGAAATGCCTACTACAGAGCTAGATTAAGGTAGAGGGTTTTTTAAACTGTTTTCAAAAGGGGGAAAGAAAAAACCAACAAAAAAAACCAGCCCTAGGGAAACTTGGATTCTTCTTTCATTTAGTTTTTGAGCTCTTTTCATTTATTTTTTTCACCTTCCCTTTCCTGAGATTTACTTTAACAATATCCAGTTATTAAATGTACCAGATAGCATGAGAGGAGAGATAAGTTTTTGCAAGACATGACAGTGAAGCAAATTAAAATAGTGGAACCTGTCAATGCATGCCTAATGCCTGTGTAATGCCAACCCCCTGAACTGCTGTGATGGTACACTACTGAAAAATTAGATACAAGTATGTCCCAATGAAATTTATCACAATGAATTTGTTTTAATACATTGCAACCTATAACTTGTCCTTACTGCACTTTCTCCTAAGAAAAAACAATATTCCAACTTCATTAAAAATGGATATTGCTAATATTGGATAGGTTGCTCAGGCAAGTTCTGGATGTCCCATCCGTGGAAGTGTCCAAGGCCAGGCTGGATGGGGTGCTGAGCACCCTGGTCTAGTGGGGAGGTGTCCTTGCCCATCGCAGGGGGAGGCAGGAACTAGATGGTCTTTCAATGTCCCTTCCCACCCAAGCCATTCTCTGATTCTATCATATACTGAACTAGCACAATCAATCAAATAAATTGCTGTTTTATCAGGAAAGTATAAAAAAATTGTGAAGTGTCACACTGCTTATCCCCCTCACACAGCAAGTTACCACTTGATTAAAGAAGCCTACAGGAGCTTCATCTGCCCAGTCACTGGGGCATGGTGGCACCCAAGAGGCATCTTGGAAGCTGAGAGATCCATGCCCTTTTGAACCAACAACGATGTACTACCCTGAAGCTCCTAACA
Organism: Notiomystis cincta; assembly: GCA_013398075.1. NCBI lineage: Eukaryota > Metazoa > Chordata > Aves > Passeriformes > Notiomystidae > Notiomystis > Notiomystis cincta. The sequence continues at coordinate 152,345 of VZRX01018675.1, read as the reverse complement.
TGGCAGCAGATATCTCTGTTTAGGCAACACAACTCCAGCCTTCATGCCTATTTAAGCATTGCAGTGCTCAGCGAGCATTGTACCAGTTGGCTTTGGGCCTCAGTCATTTGCGTGCCCTCCAAAAAGAGCCCATGAATGCTGCCAGGACAATGGATACCAGTCAGAAGCTTTTAAAAGGAGCAGAGATGGAAGGGGAATACAGACTGCATCCAGACGCTGTCAGCATCCAGACACTCTCAGAATGACAGACAGTTGATCAGATAATTCCTTAACCCAAAGGAAAATAAAATCCTCATGAATTTTCATAATGCATAAAGTCATTACAAAGAGCAAGGATAGGATAACGTGCTCTCTGCCAGTGTGGGAGTACTGTTTGGGTCCCTGTATTTGGCACCATCTACCGCACCCATCACTTGTCTTCCAGGAAGAGATTAAAAACTGAAGCTCTGAGAACAGGCTTTCACTAGATTAGCTCACCCATTCTCTTTTGCTTGCAGATCACATCAATTAAGCACAGAGCAAAGACAAATGTACTGACCTGGTATGAGGACAGCCCAAGTTCAAGCCCCTGCACCACCTGAGTCAAAGGAAGCAGGCTGAGAAAACGGGCTTGAGTCAAAAATCGCATCTGAATTGCAGCACCCTGACACCTCTGGTTTTATGGAGAAGAAGGAAAGCAGACTACATTTGGACTGCTACAGAGTAAAGTCTGATTTCAATCTTTGCAAGTTACTGAAAGCCTAGCTTCATTCCTCCCATCAACTCAACATTCCTCAGCAGAGTTAGCACAGGTAAGAGCACCTGGGACTAACCTGGTCCTGCCAAGTTGCCAACACTCACAACGCCCATATGTCCATACAACCTTTTGTAGTTTCCTTTGCCTTTCATGTCCCTGAGTGAATAGTCACAAGGACTTTTTCATTGCTGGGTCAAACAGTTCTCCAATTCTTTGCCAGCAAACTAGGAAATTCATTCACTCTTCCACATAAAATGCAGGAAAGCTCTGGAGAGCTTAGTGGTACTTCATGAAAAGTGGGAGGGTTACCAGCTTGAGTGAAAGCAGAACATGGGCACCGAGCCATCACCAGCACAGCCAGCTTGAAAACATCACTGTGTGCAAGGAGGGGTTTTCTCTGTGGGCACAGGAGGAGTGAGACACAGGACTGCAAGCAAGCAGGAGGCAGAAGATATTCTGAAGCTAGGGATGTTACCAGTGAGCTTGGGCCAATCTGCTGCTTCCCAGCAGTGGTCACAGAGAAGCTGCCTATGCTTGGTCAGCACAAGCAGTACTGCTGTGTGCCTCATCTCAGGACTAGTACTGCAACCCAGAAAATCTGATCCAGTCCTCATCTCTACAGCAGCAATGGTTTAACCACAGCAGCCATCTCTCTTGCAGAAGGGTAAAACATTGGCACCAGTGATGATGCAACACTGACCACTAGAAAGCCACTAGAAATGCCAACATCATGAGCTTAAATGCTCTGTTCATAGGCACTTTCTCAAGAAAAAAAACTATCAGGAATCAGGTTTAAAGAATAAAACAGCAAGAAACAGAAGTGGTTTGGTTGTTTTTTTCCTCAAAGATATCCTTAGCTGATGTCAGGCCAATCTTACTGGTGCCCTGCCTCAAGGAGAAGCTTTTTCACCTCCAGTACTATCTATCCCCTAAGGGGGTGTTTAAAAGTGAGGAATTAAGGTCATAGTGACAATGTAGAATATGCTGGTCACAGATCAGGCACTGTAACAGAAAATGCATAACATAAAATGAGAAAAAGACTCTTTTGCATTACCTCAAGTTTAATACTGTAAGAATTTATTCTTAAGGATGCTATGGGTAAACTGGATTTGCCTGAATTGCCTGTGTGTGGTACCTCTTTACATGGAGGTTTGAGCATCCCAGCTCATTGCTCTATCACCCTATGGTGGTAAAAAGAAAAAGAAAAAAAAGCAGCTATTAATAATCAAGCAGACAGAATAGTCAGGGTGCAGAGGAGGAGAGATAGACCTTTAGAGACACAAGTTCACACTCCCCCAAAAGCCATTTGCTGTCAACCCACCCAGGGTGATAACCACTCTGTTCTCTGCATTCCATCAGATATAGAAACTGGTGTTTTAACTGTTCTTCACCAATGGACTAGAGAAGTTCAGATGGTTCTGAAACCTTTTGCTGTCTCATGCAAACAGGAGCCAGCTCCTGCCTCTTCCAAGACAATATGCTACACATTTTCATTCACTTTCAAGTATGCAGAGAGCTGCCAGGCATATCCTGAAAAAATTCATCAGGCTCCCTCTCTCTCATAGTCTCTTCTGCTGGCTTCAGCTTCTTGTAGAGAAAGGAAATAGTTAACTCTTGCATTTGTTATTAGCAAGTGTTTTGGACTACACTTTGCTATGGCACGCAATAGCTGCCCTCTTCTCATCTCATTAAGGCTGTACTGATGTGCAACACAGGCATGAAATAAGTCTTGCTTTATTTTCATTAAATACTATGCCAAGCTCAAATTTAAGAAGGTCACAATGGTTTCTCCAGTGCAATCAGAAATGAAGAATAACTTAAAAACAAACTACAAACCCAAAATATTATTTCAGTTTTCCTCTCTCAAGTCTAGCGCTGGTGAGTAAAAATGTCTGGATCATTTCCACAATGAAAATATGTAAATTAATTACCCTCTTATGTTGATTGATGCAAGTTATTTTGGTTGAGAACAATGCAAGTCACCCACAGTTTACAAAACAATTGCAATAAAATGAGCTAGACCTGCTGAAGAAAGTATTTGTTGTAGCCTAAAGCTATTTTTGCACATGCATAACCTTGAATTAGGTTTTAGAAAAAAAATATCACTTCCACATTCTGATCAGCAACTAGTAAGTTGAAACTTGCTTTTCCTCACATATTAATGAAGTTATTAATGTACCAGACAAAAATACACGTAAGAAGGTTACACAGAGCATATTACCACCACCCTTTGTGGTGGTAATTTACCCAGCAAATGAGAAGTGACAGAACCGAAAAATTTACAGAAAAAGCTTTTTTATCACAGAAAAAATGCTTCAAGGCATCAAGTGTTACTCCCTCAGCAAGTTTTCTCTTCCTCCAACCCCCCCAGCATACTTGCATGAAGAAAATAAGCCTGGATAAAAAAAATGCCACTACAGATGAAGCCTCACTTTCCATTAGACTTCTAAAACACTTCATGGGACCTTCTGTAAGGGCCAGAGCTGCTTGCTGCTACAGCCTGGCCTGGGACACCAACACCCGTCCACCCTGGTCAGGGAGCAGGACACAAGTCATGCTGGGGAGGGCAAGAGGGACCCAGCAGAGGTGTTGGTAGAAAACGTGTTCAGGGCTGCAGATGACGAGACAGTGATGGTTAAAGACACTTTACACAGTCTGAGGTGTGACTAAAGCCATCCATAAGATGCCAATGGTTAGGAACTGCCTGTACATCACCCTCCCAGCATGCCCAGTAAGGACACAGCGACCTCATAAAAATTAGGAGCCTTGCTGGTTTGCTCTTTTTAAAATCTGGGCAAACTAAAATGAATCATAAGTACCAGAAATCTTCAAATATGCAAATATATACTGCAAGGAATCAAAACATTTACCCGACACCTGGTTTTTGGAGGATTTAACTCAGTCAACAAAATTTGCGGGTAACTCTGCTGAGTACCCAGCTTCTTGTCACCATCTCAGCTTCTGGGGCTGAAGAATCTGGGATTCCTGTCAGAAAACTGTCTCCCACTCCTATCTATTTCTTCTGTTAACTTTCAAGAGCAAGATGGGAGAAAACTGTGAAGTTTCACATTCCTCCGCAATCCAAGTTTCTGGAGAAAGCTCACTTCATCACCTCCTCCCTCCTCTAAAAGCTCCTCCTGAGCCAGAGGTATAGGAAATCTGATTTTATTCACCCTCCCTGAACCTGCAGCGTCCTATCTTCTGAGCATAGCTCTGCTGTCACTCGGTGCTGCTTGCTGCTCCCCAGAATGAGACGAGCCATGACGGGCAGCTGAGGGACGATCCCCACCAAATGCAAGGCTCCCAGTATCAGCTGCAGAACAGACCGTGGGTCCTGCTAACTTCACTCTCCAGCTGCTAGGAGAAGTATTTCAGCTGCTGATCTGCATTACATGAAGTTGTTGCCCTAGAAACGTAATATTACAAATTCAAGCTTAAAAAAAAAAAATGTTTTTGCAGAAACTTTGTACTTCTTGCAATACCTTTTCCCCCTCCCCCTATTTCTGAAAAGGCCTAAAAGCCAATAAATGCAAATAAAATCAGAGAAACACATGAAGAAGCCTTCCAATTACAGACAGGGAGCAATTTCCAAGCACTAATATTACCTGCATCTTTTTGGACATCATATTGAGAGTTGGCAAACTAAAACAGTTATTGCAATGGGGTTATATTACTCAGGTCCAATTAACAGTGGATGTAGAAGTGAAATGAGATAAACACTACTTCATGGTAGCAATCTTACTGAGTCTGTGACATTACCAAAGATCAAAAGAAGCATCTTAAGCAAGATATTCTCACTGCAAAATAAATAAATACATTTTAATGAGAAGGAAAATATCCTGTGTGTCAGAAATTAGCAACCTGAATGTGGAGCAAGACTCCCTGACTGTAATGGAAAGTAGACCTTAAAAACATCAGATTAACCAGAAGCTTGCAACAACAACTCATCCTATTGCTTCTTAAAGCTCAAAATACAGAAGGAAAAGTAAACTAATACATATTCTATTTCTGCAGGATACGTGTTTTCCTCACTCACCCTCTTACAGACGGATATTACTTCTCCATAGGTGTATTATCTCTTGATATTTCTATTTCCAGAAAGTAATAAAAAAATTGTATTAATCTGAGGCCAACATAGAAACAGGGAAAAAAGTCCCAAAACTCATCTCCCTGCCTCCTTGAAAACTTAGACCAGATACATCAGACTGAAGATGCTACAACAGAAAATCCAAACTAATGAAAACCTGAAACAGTCTGAAAATCTAAATAACTAAATAAACAAGAAATAAGGAGTAACTAAATAAATCAATCAAAAAATCCAAATAAAGAAAATCCAACAGAAAATTTTAAATGGTGGATGTGACCTGGTTTTCCATGTTTTTCATAAGATAGGCAGAGGGAAAAACCTTCAATCTCTTAAAAAATTCTTGAAAAATTCATTTCAAAGATGACTGAATAAGATCAAGATTTATGGCTTATACTTTTACTGTACAAAAAGCAAGACAGAAAAAACAACTAAAATATATTGTGGAATTCTTTTCAACCACTGACTTGCTAAAGCTATGAGAGGCAAAATCATGAAAAGATCACAGGAGGGAATACTCCAGCCTAATTGCAACCTGGACTTGCATTAGAAATGCCCATACTTCATCAAAATAAGATCCACACCAAAGCATATATATAATGATATTTATTGACTCCTCCTGAAGTGAAACAGTTCTGGAGCTCTGCTATAAACCCAGCGATATCCCAGACTCCAGTTTCACATGCTTCGTTTTCATGAACATGCCAAGTATTTCTCCCTTTCAATTTTAGGCTTAGATTTTATAGCAAAGCTAAAATTTCTCCCAGACAGCTGCATCTCACACTAGAGATTTTATTAGGCCAATTTGTCATTTGTATTTGCACACTGCCACGTGAAATCCTTAATTCTGCAAAAACATAATTCCATGCTTACGACAGGGGAAACCTAACAACCTGACTGCAGGAGTACCATGCCTTAAGAAGCTCGTGACATGTCAGATGAGGGATGTTTCCAGTTGGATGGTACTACCCCAGGCTGAAGACAAAGCACCAGTGAAGAGGGGTACAGGGCAGAGAAGGAAAAGGCATCTCCCTTTTATTGCAAATTCATTGAGATACTACCAAAGCCACATAAATATGACACTCCAAAATATCAGGCTTACTTTTTTACTTTCAGAGACAGTTGTGCAACGAGGCTGTTCTAATATTCCTTGTAGGATGGGCTGCAGAAACAAGACCCCATGGCAGAGAGAGATTTCCACCTCCCTCTGGAGGCAACAGAGTCACATCCACACCTCTAATAACTTCTTTAAATCTTTCATTAATGTATCCTAACTCTTCTATGGATTCATTCAATACTTTGAAGAAGACTGGATTTACCTTTTTGTCCCAGTCATTTGGTGAGTTTGACTTTCATTTCTCCTGCAATTGATTCCACCATACAGTTGTGCATTAAATAATCATTTCTTCTCAGAAACTCCCCACTCCAAAATATAAACCTGTTCTACACCAAGAAATTATTTTAATATCTCATACGCCTTTAGTACTGCATCACTAGTTTTACAAACCTCTAGAAGACTCCAGAAACTGTCTGTATAACCTCCTTAGCCTGCAAAGTAGCAGAATGACTCAGTTAATTTATTTACATTTTCTTTAATTTGGCATGTTAGCCCTCAGAGACATTACTTTGTTGTCATCTCCACTGAAATTCTGCCTTGTTAGCGTCTAGAGAAATCAATGCCACGAAGCACTTCATTTTTATAACTTCATCTTCTTTCAACCTAGAGCTTCATTAATGTGATAACTGAACAGGTACACAGCTCGCTGCCTCTCTTCGTGTGAAGTAAATTTATACAAAAATAAAAAGAGAAAAATTAGATGTGGATGCTTTTTAATTCTGTGCATGCACACATTTATTTTTTATTAAAGTATCTCATTCAAGTTTATGAAAAGTTTTTTAAACTGTTTGGAGAATGCCTAGGGGTTTTCAAGGTGCAACAACCATCTCTTGTTCCTCTCCACCTTGTTGCCTAAACAATGGAAAAAAATTTGGAAGAAATGGATAATGGGAGAAGTACACCTTTGATTTTAAAAGTGTTCCTAGACAACTTTATTTGGGTGAAAATCTTTTTCTGTCAAAGCCAAAGCAACCCAAAAAACGTAAGTAAAGATTCAGAGGTTCCAAAGCATTTTCAGAACAACGGTTCATTCATGATTTCTCACCATATTTTCCACTGAAGCAGCAGATTTGGCTTCCCAGGGTGCTGACAGGTCTCCTGCTGCAGCTTTGTACCCACTCGTCAGCCCCAGAGCACTCCTGACTCACCAGTACCAGTGCAAATCCCACCCATTGCTGTCATTGCACCAGCATCCCACCTCAGTTCAGTTCTTCCAATTGCTTCAAATTTCCTAGATCAAAATGTCATTATTTGAATCCTTCATTTGATAAACATCAATCTGCATAAAAATAGGTTTGAAATGTTCCTTCTTTAAAAAAATTAAAATAAGTAAAGGTTAATACTAATAGACTTGATTCTGTTTTGTATTGACATGTCCATATTCTGACCCATGAATTACTCCTCCATCATCCCCAGGATGTTTCCAAAAAAGGCTAAGTTATAGGGTCACATCCTCTTTCCTACGCTACCTTAAGTGATCCCCAGATATACCATGACAATCGCATTATCCTTTCAATAACTTCAGACCTCAAGAGCCAGAACTACAACCATAATCACATAACTAAATAATGAGGCTTCCCAGAGCAAAATGGAAGCAAGAGAGCATTCCCATTCTGCCTTGCCAAACTCCAGTCCTTCTTTCAGTGACCTCCTCATTATGTGCAAAATAATTGGACTCTTACCCTCATGCTCGCTGGGGAGCGGGAATCGTGTCGTCACTTGCTCATCACGCAAATGGCTTTCTGAATCAGGGCACCTCAGCTCCTGCACACCCCCTGTGACAGCAGCCCCGAGCAGGGGGTCCCACGGTCCCTGTGCCACCCACGCCGTGGCACGGTTTGCCTTGCGTGGCACACACAAAGAGACGGCGCCTCGCACCAAGGTCGGCAGTCACATGTGCAACGCAGTAATCTCGCATGGCCTCAATTAATCTGCTTTTGTCCCTCCATCCATAAAACCCAAAGACAATGGGTTTGGCTATCTCTGCATGGGAATGCAGGGCTGACACAAGTTTTATCTTTATTTTCAGCAACCAAAATATAACATGCTTTCTGCAATTCTGACTACTCTTTGCTTTATGCAACCAAACTCCTGATTAAATTGCCATCTCAACTTCCTCACTGTGTGAGGACTGTAAGTCTATTTAGGGTCCTTTTCAGCTCACTGACCTACTTGCTACCAAAAAGACAGACATTAATAGAATTTGCTCTCTTTTTTAATTTCTGCTATTGTCTTCTTTCTAATTGCTGCTTCCCAAATAGAGTTCCTGTAAGTTAAGCGTGCTTACCTCTGTCAAAAACTTTCATCCAGAACATCCACAAAACACAATGCCCAAATGCCCTCAATAGCAGATCTCTACAGAAAGCATATTAACAATTTCTAAACATCCTGGATCTTCAAATCAAGAAAAGCCTAGTAGAAGTCTCTTTCATTTGTTTTCCTAAATATCTTTCTTTAATCTTTTCTCTCACCAATACAGTTCTCTAACAGACACTACTGTGGTAGCACTACTGGTATCACGCAAGATGATAAGTGTGGAATTTTTCTCATCCAATTCAGCCAGCTAAAATTTCTGAATCTAATCTAAATTGGTCAACTCCATTGCCACGGTAATCAATGTAAGCAGCATGAAACACCCAGCCCAAGTGCCTGGCCAGATACATGGGAAGGAAAGAATGAAACCCACCTGGAAGTGCTTATCATTAACCATACAGGGAGGCTCTGTTACTAAGCTGAGGTGACCTTTCATGCATGGAATTCCTTTATCTCTAGCTCTGATGATGATAAGGAGGCCAGGGGACCTGTCTTCTTTGGCGGGGAGGGCACCAGTTCCCAGGACTCAGACAAACTGCAGCTCATGGGTGATATTTGACTACCTCAATATCTGAATCACTTTTCTTTAGAAAAAATACCACATAAATACTTTACTGCTGCTCTTAATAGTCTCTTATAGGAAAGAGAAGAACAGGAGGGAAACCTTAAGTCAACATGCACAGTGCCCTAACCAACATGAGTGAGTTTTTAATCACTGCAATGCTAGGTCGAGCCTATGTGTCTTCTTCCTCTTGGGCAGAATTGCTGAGCATAGTCTGCTGCTCATCAAAAATCTGAGGACACCTGGGTCCCAGATCTCACTCAACCTGTAGTACTTATGGTGTCATGGAGCAAGTCAGTTCACCTGCCTCTGCCTTGATTCCTTAATTCCTAAAACCGAAGCAAGTCAGGATCCTGTCCTAACTCATGAAGACTTTTGATATGTATCAGTGAAACAAAGTACATGTTTGTGGGCTGCAGCTCTCCACAGCACAGACACAAGCCCAGAAGGTGCTGGCTGGGATGACCAGTGAGACCATACCAGACAGCAGCAGTTCAGGGCTGCTTAGCAGCATTTTCACTTGTTATCAGTCATTCCTATCGAACTGCTCCATCATCTCCCTCCTCCTATAGGTTCATCTTATGCAACACTAAATACCAAGATATAGTAGATATTTTCTGGGAACTCATTAAACAAAGCAACTGCTAGAACAAATCAGGATCCTGTGTCTGTGCAGCACTACTACTGCTGCAGGTGGAGCACAGGTCTGTCCATTTAAATGAGGGCTTGGCACTAATCCCTTCCTAGGAGACAGAGCTTTGGAACTTACTGCTAGGGGTGAGACAAGATAACATCTGCACTGAAACCTTGACCCTCAGAGATGGCTGCAGACTTATACAATACAAGAAAATGCAAGACCTGAAGGTAATAGATGTTATTGCCTCTCTCCAAATGAATTCAGGAAATATTCCCTAACGTGTCAGACTTTCAGGGTTTCCACTTTTCCCTTCAGTTTCTTCTTCCAGTGGAAAACGTGGGCACATGGGGACAAGGATGGTGAAATGGTTTCCTTGGAGGGACTGTTGGTCTGTAGACTTATTTCTTCATTTCGTAACTACTAAGTAAATATCTCAGGACAGATTTGAAAGTCTAGGTATTATTGAAGATTTATATGTTCATATGTTCGTAACACAGCCAGCAATGAAGTCTGCTCCAACTCAGCATCCACACTCATGGGGAAAAAAGAGCTACTGGTTTTGTAAATGGTGGCAAACCTCACACACCTCATTCCTGCTTTTGTCTTAGTGATCTAATGTCAAAGACAACTCATGAATGGGCAGGGAAGAGATGTTAAGAGCTAAAAAAGAACCAGTACAGGAGAGCAAGCTAGAAAAAGGTTTTTCTTTTAAATTAACTGACTTACTGATACCTTTAAAACACACAGTGTGGTGTGTTTTTAGCTTAATTGTGTGGTTTTGTTTGGCTCATGATAAAATAACATTACTGCAAATGAAGTGTTCCTGCTGGCAATAGCAAAGACGAGATGAGTTCAGTCTGCAGCATTTCTGCATCTAGATCTCAACAGCCACCTGATTCTTCCAGCTGCACCTGGGGTTGACCTGCTGGAATAAGCAGGTTGAAGTACCTCCATTTGTGAGGAATGGCATGCAACTCTGCATAATGATTGGTTTTAAAATCCTGCTCTGTAAACAGCAGGCGCTCAGCAATCACTGCAAAGGGCTCTGCTCCCATCTCCACCCACGACATCAGCTTCAGCCTTATGCTCATTGCCCAAAAGGAAGGAAGGAAAGAGCAAACCAACCAGCCACATCTCCCTCAGGAAACACACTCAGAATTAATCCAACTTTGCCATTTTCACAGAATCTCAGCCCTAGGACTTCCTAGCAGGTATATGAAAAGCAGATACACTCAAAGACTTCATTTTTCCTTTGGAGAGGAAACCTCGCACTGACTTTATTAAGGCATATTTGAGCAAATGCCATGCCACAGGCAGCTCTGGCTTTAGAAGGCTGTTTTGATAGACCCAGAGCTGAGTATTACTGCAGATAAAGCTATCCTAAAAATCCAGCCCTGAGCTGTCATTTCATTACACTGTGAACTGTATAACCAAGAAAGGTTTTCAATTACAACCCGGACTTACATTTTTAAATATTTGTTATAGTTAGCCCTAGATACTTCGGTGTGAAACTTGATCAACATGTTGATATATGCAAAGATTAAGTCATCCAGCCTCTACTGGCAGAGAAATGAACATTCACGAAAAGTCACTATTCCTTTTGTCTGAAATCCAAAGAATCAATTTCTAATCTCAGTTTCACTGTGGTGGATTGAAAATTACTCCAAAAATGCCAAGAACAACTTAACCAAGAAGACAGCAGAAACTAGGACTTCTGCTGACCTTCAGCAACAAGTACAGTTGCACTGTTAGTACAATAAAGACAGTCCATGCATAAAGTGCATCCTGAAGGTGGCCAATCCTATTAGGAACAACTTTAAAACACGTAAGAGCAACATTATTTAAATCCAGTAAGGACATACCACAATAACAGCCACAATCCTCAATGTACACATGCACTGCACAGCAACTCCCACTCCACACAGGATAATGACCTATATAATTTCTGCTTAATGACTCCTGTTACAGCCAGTGCATATCTCCATATAACCCCTGAAGGGCATCTTTGAGGATGGCCATGAGCACAGCACGCTCTGTGGCCAAGAGAAGCTCCCTGCCCTGCCTGCCTGCTGTGCAAACCCCAGCTGCCCAGGAGCACCAGGCACCACCACATACCCTTGGGTTCACCAGGTCAGGGGAGGGCTTCACCTCTGGCTGCAGTTTTGGTCCTGGTGGCAACATGTCAACAACCCTCAAGATGCAGGATTGACATACTCAACAGGACTACCCCAGTGAGTAATGATGCTCCTACAGCACCAGCAACACATCAATCAGGAGAAAAATTACTGTTGATGTACAAGGCTAAGCTCTCTTTCATAATGGTACATGGAACTGGTATAGTCTCACTGTGGCTGGGCACTGGGAGAACAGCACGCAGTAGATGAAAAGCAACAAAAGTGAGAAAGGCAAATTATATGCACAAAAGATCACTGCAGGATGCTTCAATTTCCCTCCTTTTGCCAAGACCCTCTTAATGTGGATGTGAGCCAGGCCAGTCTCCACTGCAGGTAAATTCCTTGCAGGGCATACACTGCAAGCTGTGATAGACTGTTACATTTGCAGGAGTCATGGCATTCCATTCATTTTATAAAAACTTAGGTTAAGGAGAAGTTGTGCGTCACAGCAATTGTGAAGCCAAAAGGGAATCTCTCAGAAGAGTTAGTGAGAAAAGTGATGTGAACTTCTTCAAAAAACACACTTCTTTAGCTCATCTGCCTATCACAGTAATGCTTTATTCAAAGTTTCTGGGAACAGGTACAAATATTGCTTTTATTACTACCATCACCTTCATTTTTTATATACAAAACAAGAAAACAGTAACATAAGGGATAAAGCATTCCCAAAGGTACCAAATTTTGAGAAGTCAAATTTGATTCAATCTCAGCCAGATCCTTTGTACATCACTGTCTCCCAGAATCTATGTCCACACATTTTCCACTTGCTTGTAGTTAGCTAATGAAAAATTAAGTCTGAAAGCACATTCTAGGCTTGTCAATCTCAGAACACCAAACAAAGACATCAGTATGTTGTTCTAGCCATGCTGAAAATCTCAGGTATTTAAGACAGCTTAAAAAAAAAAAAAAAAAACACCAAAAAAAAAACAGTAAAAGGCTAATAAAGTTGAAATTCCCCCTCCCTT
>VZRX01018675.1:127045-139653 GCA_013398075.1 Notiomystis cincta | reverse complement strand
AAAAAAACACCAAAAAAAAACCAGTAAAAGGCTAATACAGTTGAAGTTCCCCATCCATCTTTTTCCTTCTCCCCATTCCCCAGCCAGGTACCTAGCACAGTCTAGGACCCCAAAACTTCCATATTCCTTTACTGAGTCACCACCATCTGTACCCTCCCACTGTTTCTGTTCCCTACCCTTAGCTCCTCCATATCCATTAACCATGCCCAGACAGAGCAGTACATTCTACTCTCTCCTTACTTATCTTGCAATCCCTCCCCTCTTTCACTTTTTCCTTAGTCTTTCCATATGCACAATCCACACATGAACAAGTCAGCTGTGGATCAACTGATACTTGTTAATGTTCAAGAATCATTTTAGACGTCACTAAACCACTACAGAAAGAAACAGCTCTTGGAAGGGTGTTCCAAAATGCCGCTTCTGGAAACAGCTGAGGAAGCAGACAGAAAGGAACAGAACCCCACATCCTGCTGCTTTAATGTGGTATGCAGGTCTTTTCCACTACACCATGATAATCCATGGGAATCACCACTGGCGTAATTTCCAGCAGGGCCCTTCAGGTTCTCACTGTCAGTGTGATCTGCTGGTTTGCTCCAAAGCAGAACTCCAACATGCACTGTACAAGCTCAGAGGAGCAGGGCCCAGCATGAGTCCAGCTACATCTCACTGTGTAAATTCACCCAAAGACAAACCACAGCCAAACAGATGCAGCACAGATTGGCAAGGGTCAATCCTCAAAGCCCCGACAGCAGCCTACATGCCTCACCATTTACTCCTGACCTCACGATGTGGCTGCAAAAGCACACAGAAAATCTGCTTATAGTCCTAATGATCTGAATCACAATGGTTTTTACTCATGCAGTAAACCACACCAAAGGAGCCTTGTGGGCATCTTTAAACATTCCCTGCACCAAACGTGCTGGGTAAAGAACCTCCCGAACAGATGCTGCCGTGCGAAGCCAAGGGAAGCGAGCCAGCAGCCTGCACAGGGCAGCACGGCAGGCTGGCAAAGCCTCATCCCATGCATCAAAGGTGATCCAAAGCTCACACATCATTTGGAGAGAACTGTCTGCACACATGGAAGGCCAACAGTAAGATGCTAATACCACTCTGCTCCCTGAAGACTCACAGAAATCCCAGAATAATGCAGCCTCCTGGGTTCAGGCAAGTGGCAGAAGTGTCAAGAGGCTTTACCATCACGATGCCTCCAGCTATTCAGTATCTGACAACATGGAGGGCTTTGGCTTCTGGAAAGCAACATCTGCCTTTTCGCTCTGTTTGCATTCCAGCCCCAAATGAAAACCTCCAGCTTAAAATAACAATAGTAACAATTACTCCTGCTGCTGTTCCACTCAGTCCTCTAGCTTCTCTGCCAGAGGAACACTTCCTTCTGGATAGTGCAGCCTTTGTCTAGGTTTGGACTACTACAATAATATGGACACTCACTATCAAGGGCAAAGCAGAAGCAACGTGATTTTTTTTCTTTTCTTTTCTTTTTAACAAAGTGCAAGAACAAAGAAAAAAGTCTTCTCTAAGTGAAACCAGCAATTTTGCTTCCTTGAAAATCCTAGCAGTGAATAGCAGTGTCTCAATTTTGACTAAAAAATATCACAGCAAGCCTCTGGAAAAAATATCCATGTAAAATCTGAGCTCTGAGTTTATTGACTGCCAGTGTATCCATCACTGCACTACAGCAAAAATCCATAAAGCTAGGTCATCCCAACACAAGCTGGCAACTCTACCTCACATGCAATTGCACCACAAAGATGCAGCCATGCAAGCAGTGACTTCACTCACCTGGCTGCAGCAAGAGCTGCCATTACCTAATTGCCACATAGAGGATGACTGAAAGAATTTCAAACATCAGCTTTCAAAAAAAAACCCAAAAACCAAACCTGAACAACCAACCTAACCAAACCCACCCCACGTGTGTGTATCTTAGAATTATTTTATTTAAACATGGACATATGGATAAACCAGAAGTTCCTAGACAAACACAGAAAGGAAGCTTCCAGAGGATGGCAGCAAGGACAAGGCAGCCTGAAAGAAATACAGAGAGATTGTCTGAGCAGACAGGGAGCAGGTTAGGAAAGCCAAAGAACCAACAGAATTATTTCTGGCCAGGGATGTAAAGGGCAACAAGAAAAGCTTCCATATGTACACCAGTGATAGAAGGAAGATTAGGGAAAATGTGGGCCCTTTCCAGAAGGAAACAGAAGACCTCATTACCTGGGATACCGAAATGACTGAGTTACTCACAACTTTTTTGCCACAGGTCTCCCTGGTGAAGTACTCCAGTCCCACCACCCAAGTCATAGTAGGCAAAGTCAGGGACACGGAGAAGCAATAATCACCCACTGCAGGACAACATGATGTTCAAAAATATCTTGGAACCTGAAAGGGCACAAGTCCACAGGACCTGAGGAGCTGAACTTGAAGGTCCTGGGGGAACTGGCTGAGGAGGTGACTAAGCACTACCTACCATTTTGAGAAGTCATGGCAGGCCCACAAAGTTCACACTGTTGCAAGTGTCCCCTTTGTACCCAGCAAGATCACAGAGCAGATCCTCCTCAAAACCATACTAAGGTACATGGGAAATAGGGAGGTAACTGCTGACAGCCAACATGAGTTTACTAAGGGCAAATGATGCCTGAAATATCAGGTGGTCTTCTTCTTTGGGGACACAGCATTGGTGGATGAGGGAAAAGCAACAGATATTATCTACCTGGACTTGTGCAAAGCACTGGACCCTGTCCTGCACAACATCCTTATCTCTAAGCTGCAGNGGACACGGAGAAGCAATAATCACCCACTGCAGGACAACATGATGTTCAAAAATATCTTGGAACCTGAAAGGGCACAAGTCCACAGGACCTGAGGAGCTGAACTTGAAGGTCCTGGGGGAACTGGCTGAGGAGGTGACTAAGCACTACCTACCATTTTGAGAAGTCATGGCAGGCCCACAAAGTTCACACTGTTGCAAGTGTCCCCTTTGTACCCAGCAAGATCACAGAGCAGATCCTCCTCAAAACCATACTAAGGTACATGGGAAATAGGGAGGTAACTGCTGACAGCCAACATGAGTTTACTAAGGGCAAATGATGCCTGAAATATCATGTGGTCTTCTTCTTTGGGGACACAGCATTGGTGGATGAGGGAAAAGCAACAGATATTATCTACCTGGACTTGTGCAAAGCACTGGACTCTGTCCTGCACAACATCCTTATCTCTAAGCTGCAGAGACATGGATTTCATGGATGGACCACTTGGCGAGTAAGGAATTTTCTGGTTAGTCACATTCCAAGTCACATTCCTCAGGGGGTAGGTACTGGGAGGAGAACTTATCATCTCTGTTGGTGATATGGACATGGGATTGAGGGCACCCTCAGCAACTTTGCAGGTGACACCAAGGCTGAGATGCTGGAGGGAAGGGATGCCAGGGACCTGGACAGGTTGGAGGTAGGCCTGTACACAACTCACAAAGTTTAAAAAGGCCAAGTGCAAGGTTCTGCACCTGGGTCAGAGCAATCCTAAGCACAAATATAGGCTGGGCAGAGAATGGATTGAGAGCAGCCCTGCAGAGAACCTGGGAGTGTTGGTGGATGAAAAACTGAACTTAAGACACACACATGAGCTGGCAGCCCAGAAAGTCAACCATATCCTGGACTGCATGAAAAGCAGTGGGAACAGCAGCTTGAAGGAGATGATTCTCCTTCTCTGCTTCACTCACGTGAGACTCCACCTGGACCACTGCATCCAGCTCTGTGATCCTCAGCATAGGAAAGAAAAGGACCTGTTGGAGTGAGTCCAGAGCAGGGCCATGAAGATGATCAGAGGACTGGAACACCTCTCCCATAAAGACAGAATTGGGGCTGTTCAGCCTGGACATGGGAATGCACTGGGAAGACCTTCTAGCATCCTTCCAGTACCTCAAGGGAGCTTTCAAAAAAGCTGGAGAAGGCGTTTTTATTTTTCAGTGTAGTGTTAGAATAAGGAGTAATGGCTTAAAACTGAAAGAGGTCAGGTTTAGATTAGGTATTAGGAAGAAATTAATTACTGTGAGAGTGGCAAGGCATTGAAACAGGTTACCCAGCAAAGCTGTGGCTATTCCATCCCTGGAAGCATTCAAGGCCAGGCTGGATAGGGCTTTCAGCAACCTGATCTAGTGNAAGCCTCTGGAAAAAATATCCATGTAAAATCTGAGCTCTGAGTTTATTGACTGCCAGTGTATCCATCACTGCACTACAGCAAAAATCCATAAAGCTAGGTCATCCCAACACAAGCTGGCAACTCTACCTCACATGCAATTGCACCACAAAGATGCAGCCATGCAAGCAGTGACTTCACTCACCTGCCTGCAGCAAGAGCTGCCATTACCTAATTGCCACATAGAGGATGACTGAAAGAATTTCAAACATCAGCTTTCAAAAAAAAACCCAAAAAACAAACCTGAACAACCAACCTAACCAAACCCACCCCACGTGTGTGTATCTTAGAATTATTTTATTTAAACATGGACATATGGATAAACCAGAAGTTCCTAGACAAACACAGAAAGGAAGCTTCCAGAGGATGGCAGCAAGGACAAGGCAGCCTGAAAGAAATACAGAGAGATTGTCTGAGCAGACAGGGAGCAGGTTAGGAAAGCCAAAGAACCAACAGAATTATTTCTGGCCAGGGATGTAAAGGGCAACAAGAAAAGCTTCCATATGTACACCAGTGATAGAAGGAAGATTAGGGAAAATGTGGGCCCTTTCCAGAAGGAAACAGAAGACCTCATTACCTGGGATACCGAAATGACTGAGTTACTCACAACTTTTTTGCCACAGGTCTCCCTGGTGAAGTACTCCAGTCCCACCACCCAAGTCATAGTAGGCAAAGTCAGGGACACGGAGAAGCAATAATCACCCACTGCAGGACAACATGATGTTCAAAAATATCTTGGAACCTGAAAGGGCACAAGTCCACAGGACCTGAGGAGCTGAACTTGAAGGTCCTGGGGGAACTGGCTGAGGAGGTGACTAAGCACTACCTACCATTTTGAGAAGTCATGGCAGGCCCACAAAGTTCACACTGTTGCAAGTGTCCCCTTTGTACCCAGCAAGATCACAGAGCAGATCCTCCTCAAAACCATACTAAGGTACATGGGAAATAGGGAGGTAACTGCTGACAGCCAACATGAGTTTACTAAGGGCAAATGATGCCTGAAATATCATGTGGTCTTCTTCTTTGGGGACACAGCATTGGTGGATGAGGGAAAAGCAACAGATATTATCTACCTGGACTTGTGCAAAGCACTGGACCCTGTCCTGCACAACATCCTTATCTCTAAGCTGCAGAGACATGGATTTCAAGGATGGACCACTTGGCGAGTAAGGAATTTTCTGGTTAGTCACATTCCAAGTCACATTCCTCAGGGGGTAGGTACTGGGAGGAGAACTTATCATCTCTGTTGGTGATATGGACATGGGATTGAGGGCACCCTCAGCAACTTTGCAGGTGACACCAAGGCTGAGATGCTGGAGGGAAGGGATGCCAGGGACCTGGACAGGTTGGAGGTAGGCCTGTACACAACTCACAAAGTTTAAAAAGGCCAAGTGCAAGGTTCTGCACCTGGGTCAGAGCAATCCTAAGCACAAATATAGGCTGGGCAGAGAATGGATTGAGAGCAGCCCTGCAGAGAACCTGGGAGTGTTGGTGGATGAAAAACTGAACTTAAGACACACACATGAGCTGGCAGCCCAGAAAGTCAACCATATCCTGGACTGCATGAAAAGCAGTGGGAACAGCAGCTTGAAGGAGATGATTCTCCTTCTCTGCTTCACTCACGTGAGACTCCACCTGGACCACTGCATCCAGCTCTGTGATCCTCAGCATAGGAAAGAAAAGGACCTGTTGGAGTGAGTCCAGAGCAGGGCCATGAAGATGATCAGAGGACTGGAACACCTCTCCCATAAAGACAGAATTGGGGCTGTTCAGCCTGGACATGGGAATGCACTGGGAAGACCTTCTAGCATCCTTCCAGTACCTCAAGGGAGCTTTCAAAAAAGCTGGAGAAGGCGTTTTTATTTTTCAGTGTAGTGTTAGAATAAGGAGTAATGGCTTAAAACTGAAAGAGGTCAGGTTTAGATTAGGTATTAGGAAGAAATTAATTACTGTGAGAGTGGCAAGGCATTGAAACAGGTTACCCAGCAAAGCTGTGGCTATTCCATCCCTGGAAGCATTCAAGGCCAGGCTGGATAGGGCTTTCAGCAACCTGATCTAGTGAAATGTGTCGGTGCCCATGGCAGGGGGGCTGGAACTACCTAATCTTTAAGGTCTCTTCCAACTCAAACCATTCTAGGACTCCATGAAATATGAGGAGTCGTCAAAAAATTTCACCCTGTAGTAGAATACAAAGGCATCCTCTTAAGACTGGGTGACGTGATCTGTTTAAGCAACATGGGACATAATCATGTTTAATATTAAGAAGACACCAGTGCTACATATCTGAGAGCAAAACTGACATTTATATTGTCAATATATGCACTTACTATGAAATATAACCTGCACTATCATGTGAACTGCTCAGGTGGTTCAAAGGCAAAAATAATGTATATTCAGTGTTATTTAGGAATATTAATAAGCTTCTTTATTTTAAGATGTAAACCATTAATAGTTGTTCTGAAGAGGGTTCACTTTTAACCTTTAACAACATTCAAGTGTCTGTAATTTTTATCAGATTGTTTGGATTTTGATTGAGCTAAAGTCCTGAAGCTACAATTAAACTTGCAGCTACCTTCTCTCACTAGGCTTCCTGCAACAGCTGGAAGACTCTTTGAAGTCTGCAAAGACATGGAAGAAACGTTATTTATGGCTGGTTTGCACAGTGCAAGCAGAAACAAGTTGTGTTTCTGGTGCATTTCCAGTGCTGGTGACAGATCATTTCTCACCAGCACTACAGGAAGTCTTCAAAACTTTTCCCCCCTCCCCAGATGCTCTACAGGACCAAGCTAGGAAGCTGGAAATGCTGCAGGGCAGGATTTCAAGAGCTCTGAATGGCCCGAAAGCAATTCTTATTATAGTCAGCATTAAAGCCCGCCACCAACTCCACTAAAGACAGAAGTGGACCAACTCAGCCTGTTGATGGCTACCTGCCTGGAAAGCCCAGCACATCTCAGGATGGGCTGCTAAATCCATTTAAAACTTCATAATAATTTTAAAAATCAGGCATGCCTTTTACAAGAAGGGAAAAATCAGCTTAGATAGTAGAGAAGGAAGGAAGATTTCAGTCCAGAAGAGCCACCCCACCTACTGCCACATCTCTCCGACCAGCTCCACAGCCAAGGGATGGAGCTGTGGACTCTGCAGCAGCAGAGGCTTAGTTAGCACCACTGGAGCCCTGCAGCAGGGGCTGCACTGTGTTGGCACACGTGTAATGACCAAGCCAACATGCGCTGATGTCAAAGGAAGTTACGCTCACGCGCTGGAAGCCGTACAATTAGTGGTGTCACCATCTAGGAGAAAAAAATAAAATATTGTTTTCTCCCAGGCAAAGCCACTGGTGTTTTTCATTTGTGTTAACTTGCTTTAAGTGCCTGCAGGGTCCATGCCTTTGATTTACTGTGGGTGACAGGCAGTACAGGCATAGACGCATTTAGGTATAATTATTATAGCAACCAGGCTCATACACCAAGAAGAGCAGCAAAATCAACAACAGCTCAATAAGACAATGGAGAATTTTCCAACACAAAACTCTACATCTCTCTACATCCCTGCAACCCTACTCGAGGTCTGCTCTTGATTCTTTCAAGAAAAAAAAGAGTGAAATTAGGAAGTTTTCATATCAGAGGCAGCATTGCTACTAATCCCATGCAGCACCAAGCTCATAAAAAAAAACCCTGTATTCTGTATTTTTCACAGAATAATAGAATCATTTATGTTGGAAAATACCTCTAAGATCATCCAGTCCAACCATTAACCCAGCGCCACCAAGTCCACCACTAAATCATGTCCCCAGATGCCACATCTACACATCCTTTAAATCCCTCCAGGGATGGAGACACTTCCCTTGGCAGCCTCTTCCAATGGTTGACATGGAGAAAATTTTTCCTAATATCCAATCTAAATATTCACTGGTATAACTCAACACCATTTCCTCTTGTCCTATGGCTTTCTACATTCTAGAAGAGACTGACCTCCACCTAGTATCAACCTCCTTTCAAGCAGCTGTAGAGAGTGACAAGGTCCCCCTTGAGCCTCCTTTTCTTCAGACTAAACATCCCTAGCTCCCTCAGCCATTGTGAGCACAACCAGACTTGTGCTCCAGATCCTTCCGGAGCTCCATTGCCCTTCTCTGGACACGCTCCAGCCCCTCAATATCCTTCTGGCAGTGAGAGGTCCAGAACTGAACACAGGATTTGAGGTGTGGCCTCACCAGTGCCCAGTACAGGAGGACAATCCCTGCCCTGGTTCTGCCACACCATTGCTGATACAGGCCAGGATGCCATTGGCCTTCGTGGCCACCTGGACACACCCTGGATCATGTTCAGCCACTGTTGACCAGCAGCCCCAGGTCCTTTTCCACTGAACAGCTTTCAAGCCACTTTCCCCCAGCCTGTAGTACTGCACGTGAAGTTAAGCAAGCTAAGAGCAGCATCGCTCACACCATACCACTTGATGCATATTCTAGTCCAGCACCCATCAAGTCCTACCTCCAGCTCAGCCCTCAAGTTCAAGCACTAGAGAATACAGTACTTAGGGTTTAGACACAGAGCAAAGGATACAATAATGGTTATCAACTCTTTGACTTGCACTTATGTAAAAAAAACCAACAAACCACAAACCCAGAAGCTGGAACTGCAGAACCCAGAGCAGAGGTCTGAACAACAGCCCAGCAGGGTTTGCTCAGATCCCTCTCCACAGCACTGCCATCTTTTGCATCCTGACAATACTAACAGTGTCCAAAACTTACTTGACATTAATACACACATCCAGATGTTAACCACTCGTATGACTTCAGGGTCTAACACAATGCCCGTTACAACATCTAAAATTTTTTATACTGGGACAAAATGAGGCCTGTGCTCTTGTATAAAGTAAATAAGAATTAGCACTGTTTTGTTTTATATGCACAAATCCTCATAGCACACTATGCAAAAGCTAAGAGACATTAACAAGGTATCATTTATAACTGTTCAACATATTCTCCTTATTTAGGGCTGTTAAAGTCAGGACATAAGGATGCATATGCAAGACAGGCTACTCAGTTTCACATTAGTTTATATTTTCATTTCTTTTGTCGTCATACAGGAGCAAAATACCTAGAAGTCTGGAGTGAATGCATGGTAGAAGAATGTACTGTTAAAGAAAACTGTCTACACTGGCATTACAGACACCACAGTGTCTCCACTGGAAAAAAATAGTTTTAAAAAACCAGACAGATTCAAATACCTCAATCCCAGTCAATGTTTTTGGTATACATTAACAAACCCTCTTCTATGCCATTGAATATAATAAACTGAAACAATACATTCTTGTTGTAAAGATCAGTTTTATTACATGGTCATGACCTGGACCAGCTTTCAATCAGCACTGATTAAATGCATATTCTGATATTCTGTACCATATACCTTTCAAATTGTGGAAAAAAGTAGCAAACACTTCCTTCCCATTTGTCACTGTCATGTAACATAAAAATTTATCTAGATGCTGGATATATGAAGCGTCCCTGAGAATTGCTCACTAGCTCACATACACACAGAAAACTCACCCGGTGTGCACAGGCTAAGTAGGGTTGAATTAATGAATGTACTGTTGCTTCACATATTGAATGTCTGTCACTAAACCGATAATTTGCAAATGCAGAAGCAGGGACTGGGAGATGCACTGGCTGCAGGCATTGACAAATCCCTCCTCTGCAGTTTCAAGAAGCTAATTGTGCTCAGTTCAGAGTTCTTGATCCATGTTCCTGGGAATGACTCAGGACACAAGCAGCAGGACAGTCAGCGTGTGTCCGCATTTGGGGTTTTGTTTCCACTCCTATCTGCCCTGATTTCCTTCCCAAGAATGCTGTGCTTGTGAAAGGCACAGCATGACATCCGAAGAGACTTCTATCTTCTCTGCCTAACAGACTCAGTCTGGGTGGCAGCAGAAAAGCAAAAGCTTCCCTAGAGAATACACCAGGATTACTAACAAGAAGGGAGAACTTCTTCTGGATTGAAGCTTTGGCCCACTGTCATCTATGGCAAAACTCCCACTTGAAGTCAGCGTAGCCAGGATTTCACCTCTGTCACAGCAATTTTGAGTCCCTGCCCATTCTGCCTTGGAACTTCCAGCCAGCACAATAAGGGTCTTAACAGTGCCAAGGGCTTTTGTGTTATGTACTTCAGGCAGAAGTCATGAAACCTTTCACATAAGCAAGAAAATACTCATCAAACAGTTAGGAAATTTAAGACACTGCTGAACTGTAAGAGATTCAAACCTGCATCCAGAAGCATGATGTTTCACACTGGCACACCATTCTAAAACAAACCTTATCCTAACCAACTTTCTGTCCTTCACAAAAACCTGCCTGTAAATACAAGCTGTATGACTGCAGTTGGCATGTGTCGGAAGACATTTCAGAACTCAGCACAGAAATATATCTGTAGTGGAACAGCACCTACAAACTGCTCCTAACAAGCAATGGCTAAACACCCTAACTGCCTCCTAATTGTTCATTTCATTGTCTTTGACAGAATCCAGAGTACATCAGCTCACAGCAGTGCAACACGGAGCCATGACAATATAACCTGGTGGATCAGAAGTCCCTCATGTGAGAAATGGTGCATGCCAGCATTTAAGAAAACTGTGGGCAGGGGGGGCCATACCCCATCACTGTCTGGCACACAGGATAACAATACAGTCACATAACACACAGTTCAGGAATCATCCTATACACCATCAGCACTCAGGTGTGTGGAGTACAGTCATTACAATGCCAACAGACGCTATATTAAGGATCAAGCTTAAAAATAAACAGGAATAAAAGTAAATAAAACTATGATTTGTTGCATGAAGACAAGCACAGCCAACTTGTTGATTTTCTACAACACTAGCACCACCAAAGGATCAGATAGAGGGATATGCAGAGTTTGCAGTCCTGCAGTACATTGTCTCCTATCTGGCTCTCTCAACAGGACTCCAGTGTTTTTTGAAACACAATGATCATACCTGTAAGCGCTTTCTCAGCAGCACTCTCCAACAGCAAGCTGGATCCGGAGGGATCACTCCTATCCTTGCACCCACCACCAAGTCCTTTCCAAGCAACAAAAGGAAATTGTGAAGGAGCAGCCCTCTGAATGTCAGCAGGAAGAGACAGACAAGTACTAGCCAGGCCATTCTGCCTTGTTCTGCTTTCCCAGCTAATGCTTATACCCTCCCACAACTGCTCCAGAACAGGAATGAGTCTTCAGTGAAAGCAGAGCCTCCAGGCAGCAACTAGAATGGTGCAGCAACTCTCCTCTGCATTCCTCCTAGTTCATCCTCTCCTGATTTTTAATTCCTTTGCTGAGAACTCAAACCAAATTTCATAAAGCATTTGTTAAATGAGAGATAAGTCAAAACACCTGTGCCTGCAGAGAGGACTTTTTTTTTCTTTCTGTTGGACAGAAGTTGGTTAAGAACACACAAATCCTGATCAAAAGATACACCTCTCTAAGCGGTCTGACAGCACTGCAAAGGGAAAGCAAATGAGTACGAACAGAAGCATTCATTTCCTCGAGTCCCTTCCTTTTAACCAAACTTGATGCTTTAGTGCCTCTGCCGGGATGCCAGTGCTGACTTCCCTTTATGTCCCATGTACTTATATTTATTTTAATTGAATCTGGGACTAAGGACACTCGGCAACGCTTAATCCTCCCAACAACAAAGCAAGGGCACTAAGCCGTCATGAAATATAGTAAAAAAAATAAAAAAAAAAAGGTAAAATACACCCACTGATGCATTCCTTGGGGCACTGCGGCTCTCTTTTCCTCCTGCAAATAATCCAGCGGGATTCAAAAAAGTGGGCAGGAGAGGCTGGATTACTTCCTTTAATAGCAGAAGTTAGAGCTGGGAGAGCCACGTTTAACCCATCGCCAGCCGGAGCAGGTTCCCTTCCCTGGGGTGCACAGCCCAGGCACGCCCCAGCCCTTGCACACACAGACAGACACACTCACACACGGTCCGAATTTCGGGGAGAGCAGAGGACAGCCATCGGCCGGGCGGAGGGGATGGGGAGCCCGCAGCCAGCAGCTCCAGCAAAGCCCGGCAGGGACCGGGGGGACAAGGCTGCTGCCCCCGCTGTCCCGGACAGAGCGCTCTCCCAGCTCCAGCCAACTCCCCGGCTCTGGAGCCTGCGAACGCGGAGGGCAAGGCGAGCCCTCCCTCCTAAAAACATTGGGGAAAAAATAGATGGACAGACAGATAGAAATACGAACAGGCAGGTCCTCCGGTAACACCCGTCTCTCCCCAGCCCAAGCAGCTGCAGCCAGTCCCCAGGCTAAGCCAAGAGCAACTGCAGCTGAAAAGCGGCAAACAGAGACACGCACCCCCTCGCCCTCGCTGCCACAAGTTACAGGGGGGGGAAAAAAAAAAAAAACAAAAAA